>JBBBDQ010001297.1:0-125000 GCA_037127315.1 Ascarosepion bandense | reverse complement strand
AATACCTAGGAAGTGTTCTAACAGGAGATGGAAAGTGTGACACAGAGATCCGAAGACGAATTGGCATGGCAAAGGACGCGTTACAGAAGCTGAGTAAAGTACTAAGACACAGGAAAATTTCACTAGAAACAAAGAAGAAAGTGCTAGATTATGTGATGTCAGTTCTTCAATACGGCAGTGAATGCTTGACAATATCATCGAAGATGAGGAAAAAACTTGAAGCAGCGGAAATGTGGTTCTACAGAAGGATGCTGCGGATATCGTGGACCGAGCATGTGAACAATGAGATGTTGAAAAGAATAACAAAAAGAAAATTAATAGTGAGCATCAGGAAGAGACAAATGAAGTTCCTGGGACATGCAATGAGGAAGGAGAGCTTGGAGAACCTGATACTAACAGACCAGACAGAAGGAAAAAGAGACAGAGGAAGGCAGCGGATAACATATTTGAAGAGCCTGATCAGGTGGATGACGGAACGGGGTTTGCGAGGTGTAACAGGAGAAAACATACTAAGAGCCACCAGGGATAGGGAGATGTGGAAAACCATGATCACCTACGTCCTGGAAGGACAGTGCACATAGAAGATAGTTTGTTTTGATGTATGATACCACTGTTTGGATATTAACTAAAACCCTTGGGTAGAAGCTTGACGGAACTACACTCAGATGCTGAGAGATATACTTAACATCTCTTAGAGATAACATTCAACTAAATTGCAGCTCCATGGACCAATCCCTGATATTTCTACAAGCTTACAGGAATACAGAATATGCTTTGCAGAACAATTGTATTCCTAATATTTCTTATTATAGGGACGTATTGAAAGGATTGTCAATGGCTGGATATAACAGAATAATGTAAATGGTAGTCACCAAGTCGATATCCTCCGACGATATGTGGGTGGGGACTGAGAAAATATCGTCATGCTGTGCGCGTGTGTATGTGCGCGCGCACGCGCCTAACACAAATTATTGAAACTGATGACTGTGAAAGGGACAATGTAAAACATACCGAGAAGTAGGGACAAAAATGTGCTCATAACAGAGAGAAAAAAATGTTAGACATGTCCTCTAAATTGATGCCATATTTGGTTAAGTACTTTATATTTTAGGAATGTTTTCGCATCCAAGTGTTGAAAGAAATCTCTCCAAGTGGCACCAACGCGAGACGAAGAACTCTAGGAGAAAAGAAAATTACAGTTAAAATAGTAAAAGAAACACTGATTTTCCCCCTCTGCCGTCGTCAGAGTCGCCTTATTAGTGCGATATATAATGGCTGCTGAAAATTTCTTGAACCGCAACATAAACCATTAAAAGAAATATATATATATATATATATATATATATATATATATCATCATCTCACCGGTTACACCCAATGGTGTGTAGGGCAGCAACTTCTTGTTACTGTTTCGGTAACAAACTGTTTTTTTTATGGGGCAGGGTTGTTAACCCTGCGTCCAACCCCCAAATCTAGAAGACTCCATATGCATGGGCTTGGAGTATATGTCAGCGAACAACTCCCCCTAGCCAGGGTCACATCTCTTGAATCCCTTGATCATTCCTTCATGTGCTTCCGTCTCTCACTTCTAAGCTCGGTTAGCTATCTCTTCTTCCTCTACCGCTCCCCCTCCTCCTCTGACTGTACGTTACTTGATTGCATCTCTACTAACATCGACAGGGCCATTTCTTCTCACCCATCTGCCCATATATTTGTGTTTGGCGATTTTAACGCCCACCACACCAAGTGGCTTGAAAACTCAGCCACCGACCTTGCTGGGATCCGCACCATGCACTTTTCAATAGCCCAAGCTCTAACGCAAGTGGTGGACTTCCCCACGCGTTTCTCTAAAAACACTAACGGAAGGGACTCTTTACTCGACCTTTGTTTTACCTCCATCCCAGACTCCTGCACTACCAGGCAACTCTGCCCCCTCGGAAACTCTGACCACGCCGTAGTCTCCGTAAACATATCAATCCGCACTAACTCTACCCAAGAAAACCAGACCAGCAGAATATCATACTGCTACCAAACAGCCGACTGGGACTCGTTCAGGGACTTCCTCTGCGACGTCCCCTGGAACAACGTCTTTGATCTTCCTGTCGAAGACTGTGCCTCCGAAGTCTCCTCTTGGGTTAAGGCTGGCATCGATGCTTTTATCCCTGCCAGAAAATTCCAACTAAAACCAAATTCGTCCCCCTGGTTCTCACCCGCTTGCTCGGCCGCTATTGCCCACCGGAACCATTTCTTCCGGCTCTATCGAAGCTGCTCGTCGAACCAAAACAGGCGCCTTTTCACCTCAGCACGGAACAAGTGTAAAAAAGTACTGAACGAAGCCAAGAGGGCGTTTGCTACCAGAATTAGGCAACGCATAGCATCCTCTAAGTTTGGCTCCAAAGATTACTGGCGTCTCTGCAAAAGCGTGCTCAGCAGGAACAAGACTTCAATACCCCCACTAATCAATGAATTTGAAGTTCTCACCTCCCCAGCCGACAAGGCTGAATGCTTTGCCCGTAGATTCTCAACCAATTCGACACTGGACTCGTTAGGAATACCTACACCAGACTTCCCACCCAGAACTAAGTCTCAACTAAATAACGTCCACATTTCACCCTCGCTGGTCGCCAAGATAATTGCGCAACTTGACCCACACAAAGCGAGCGGCGGTGACGGAATCCCAGTCATAGTACTGAAGAAATGTGCCCCAGAACTCTCCTCTGTCCTCTCTAAACTCTATAACCTCTGCCTATCTGCTTCCTGCTTTCCTGCCTGTTGGAAGTCCTCCTGCGTAGTACCTATATTTAAGAATTCTGGCGAACCCTCAGACCCCGCCAATTACCGTCCTATTAGTCTCCTTCCAATCTTTGGCAAAGTTTTCGAAGCCATTATCAACGCCGAGGTGATTCAGCATCTTATGGCCAACGGGCTTCTCTCTGACAAACAGTATGGGTTTCGCTTCACCAGGTCTACTGCTGATATGCTAACGACCATTACCGAGTACATATATCAGGCACTCGACAAGAATGGTGAAGCCCGAACCGTTGCCTTGGATATCTCCAAAGCATTCGACAGGGTCTGGCATGCTGGCCTCTTGTGCAAACTGCGGAGCTATGGGATAACTGGACATCTGTTTGACCTCATCCAGTCCTTCCTCTCTAACCGCACATTGAAGGTGGTATTAAATGGGCATGCCTCCCAAAACTACCAGACGAACGCGGGCGTCCCTCAAGGTTCTATCCTAGGTCCCACGCTCTTTCTGATCTACATTAATGATCTCCCCGACACCATTAGATCCCAAGTTGGCATGTATGCCGACGACACAACAATCTACTCCCGCATCGATCAGAAACCAGGTCTGGACGACAAAGTGAACCTCGCTGCCGTACTTGAAAGGGACCTCCAATCCGTAGTGACCTGGGGTAGGGAATGGTTGGTATTGATTTATTTGCAAAAAATTACAAATTCTGGCACAAGGCCAACAAATGGGAGGGGGAACAAAAACTTGGGAAGGTCTTCCGTAACTCTATCCTATACCTAGCTAATCTGATTCACGACCCATACATACGTTACAATTTTCTCATTCACCATAAAAATCTGTCCATCAACACTCATACTTATCATACACCAAAATACCGCAAGAACATACCAGGGACCTAATAACGCCCCAAATGTACATAAAAATTTATGTTTTTACAATATTTACAATAGTGTACAAAAATATATTTAAAAATTTTCACATGAAATGACATGATGGGGAGGGGGAATGAAGAAACAAAAATCCCCAAAACAAAAACAATTTCAAATGAAGTGTATATACATAGTGTTAGTAAGACCCAAACACACCCACATAATTAAAGAGGCCACTGTATTCTGCCTTAAAAGGCAAAATCAAGTAGCTCTCTTTCTAAAGGGGAATGGGGAAGCAGGGTACAAAATAAATTGGACTGGAGAATATATAAGGCTGACCCAGCCAAGAATGAAAACGGGACAAAATAACAATGGACAATGGGAATCTCGAACTGGGTCATAACAAAAGCAATGGAGCCGGGAACAGGCTAGGACAAACACATTCACTCACATTAACTAGGTACAAAAAAGACTTCTTACCTTAACCACGGGAGGGGTTCCAAAGGAATCCACCCCGATGCGAGTAGCAGATCTAAAAAAGAAAATCAAGGCTAGCCCCGGTCACGCGAACCAGGCTCGCTGCATATATCCACCTTTCGCTGAACTCTGTCGGGTGCAGCCGTTTCCGTTCAGTTCTAATCTTCATTTTGAGCTGATGCTCAAAATATCGGATTAGATCCTGATCCGAAAGACGACCGCCCCGCAAGACTTCCTCCAGACGCGTCATCCAAATCACCATTCTAGCCGTGGCCAGTAGCGACAGAAACACCATCCGCTTCACTCCAGAGTACGGGGGCGACACATTGTCCACAGCGTATGCGCGATCAATGAGCACAAGCTCCCGCGGCGCGATACGAGCAGTCAACTCGCCGACACGCGCCCACAACGGGCGAACGCGCGAACAATGGAAGAAGGCGTGCGCAGACGTCTCCTTAATTCCAAGGTCGCAACGTTCACAATCTGGCAAATCCGCCAGGCCCATTGCGAAACGCTTGTCATTGAGCGACAAACCATTCCGAGCCAATCGCCAGGTCAGAGAAAACTCAGAGTTGCTGAGCCAATCCGCACCTGGCGCCCAAGACCAATGAGAGCGATACTCCTCTCTCGACATGCCGAGCTTACTCCACAGTTTATCCTTCACGGCGCCCTCCACTAATCCCCGATAGAAGATTCTCCTAGGCCGTGAAAGGTCACTGGACCATGGAATGGCCCGAAGGGCCGTCTGACATTCGAGCAGGAATTTCGGCCGCCCCCAAGGCCTATTGCTAGTCCTCAGGAGCGGGGGAGTGATAGTGAGGCTAGGGAACATGTCCCTCACTACCCCCGCAAGCAACCGATCTTCCTCCAACGCGCGCCTGAGGAATGCCAACCTCGAAGCGAGCACGTGGCTCCTCAAGTGCGGCATCCCCAGACCCCCTTGACACGGACGGAGGCAACAGACTCCTTTGTCGACCATATGTTTGCGTCCTCTCCACAGACAGGAGAATAGCAAACGCTCGAGCGCCTTCTCATGATCGTCACAAAGGGGAAGTACAGACAGCCGGTAAAGGATTCTGGGAAAGAGGTATGTGACACACACCTCCGCCAGACCCTTCACGGAGAGACTCCGTCGACGCCAAATCTCGACCGACGCGCCGACCTTTGCCTGTATTTCTGACCAGTTTTTCTCCAACTGTAAGTCCGGACCGAACCAAACTCCGAGGAGCTTGACCGGCCCGTCCGTCCAGTCGAAGGGCCCCGGGAGGGAAACACCCTTCCAGGCACCTAACCGCAAGCCGGACGACTTGTCGCGGTTAATTCTGGCCCCTGTTACCTGTTCGTACCGTTCAAGCGCCTTCTGTACCGCCCTTATGTCCCTGCGGGAGGACACAAAGGTCGTTACGTCATCGGCGTACGCGGAAACCCTGGCTCGAGCTCCACCAGGGACAGCAATTCCACGCAGGACCGGACTGCACGTCTCGTCCCTTAGCCGGCGAAGGAGGGGCTCCAACGCCAGGACGTAAAGGAGAGGCGACAGTGGACAACCCTGTCGGACCGACCTAGACAGCGCGAAAGCGCTCGACAGCTTCCCGTTCACCTGTACCACAGCCTTGGGGGAGCGATACAGAAGGCTAATCCAGCGGCTGAAGTCGGGTTTGAATCCGGCGGCCTGCAGGACAGCAGCCAGGTAGCCATGGTCAATCCTATCAAAAGCCTTGGACTGATCCAAATTGATCAGCGCGGCCTCTTCGTCGTCTTCTACACCCTCTACGATCGTGCGAATCAAGTGCAGGTTGCTCTGAATTGTTCGTCCCTTCACAGAACAAGTCTGATCCGGTTCCAACAGAGACTCGGCAACTAGCTGCAAGCGATTCGTCAGGATCTTGGCCAAAATCTTTAACTCTGTGTTTAGCAGAGTTATGGGCCTGTAATCATCTAATCCCCGCCCAACCTTCTTGCCTTTTCCCAACAGCGTGATCACGCCCCTGGTGATCCGACCGGGGATGGACCCCTGCCGAAACCAGTGGTTGAACACGACAGTCAAGAGCGGGACAAAAAGGTGCGACATCCTCAAGTACAATTCATAGGGCAAACCATCCAAACCTGGCGACTTGCCACTGCCGGTCTTCTTCAAAGCCGCGTAGACTTCGTCCTCCGTAATCTCCCCTTCGCAGCTAGCCGCTTCAGCCGGCAAAAGCCGGGGAAAGTCAGCCAAATAGCTGCGAAACTCCTCGTCACGGAGACCAGGCTCCTTGGTAAACCGGTGTTCGAAATGCTGCCGGAACGCCTCGCACATGTCGTCAGTGGACCGAAGGAGATGCCCCTCCGGGTCGCGCACCTCTCGAATGTACCGATCGCCGGCCCGACGAATTTCTTCCTTGCGCAGTTCTGCGCCCATGTTCACAGCTTCGGAAGACATCTTGCTTAACTTATGTCTAATTACCTGGCCCATATAGCGCTCGCTAGTCGTGCGCCTCAGGGCCTCCCTGGCTAAGGCTATCTCTAGGGGATCCCCACCAGCCTCCGCCCGGGCGAAATTAGCTCTAAGTGTCTTTGCCTCCGCAGCCTTATCTAGTTTGAGCCGCTGGCTATATTTGGTGGCGAAAGACCTAATGGTGTCCTTAAGGTTAACCCACCACTTATTCCCAATGACTCGCCCAATTAACGCCCGCTGAACTAGTCTTGTCAGCTGGTCACGAAAGTCCCGCCTGTCCAGTAAGGACTGATTGAACTTCCAATAACCAGCCAACCTAGGCCTAAAGTCTAACACCACACGGGCACAAACGAGTTTGTGGTCCGTGTAGCCTAACCAGTGGAACGTTGGACATTCTAAGAAGTCTATGTCGGCCACTCTCACTAACATCCTATCCAGGTACGCAGATACCCGGGTAGAAGGCCAATTAAGCGCCCACGTCCACATGCTCCCTTCCGGATGATCGACCCGGTATCTATCGACGAGACCAAATTCGTCGATCAGATCAACCAGGCTACGATCATCATTCCTCCCGCTAGCGCCCCTCCCTCTATCCCATTTGGGGGTTAGGATGGCATTCCAGTCCCCAACTAAGATTAGCCGTGTTGAATGCACCATAAAGGGCTCCAACAGCCAAAAGAAAGAGACACGCTCACCTTGCTTATTGGGCGCATAAACCACAATCAACCGGAACGATTTGCTTTTCACTGCAATATCGGCCACGATCAGCCGGCCCTCGGCACCGACATGGACAAGGTCAACCCTCGCGTCCAGGGTACGCTTGACCAGCAAAGAAACACCTCTGGCTTGCCGGCTCCCATATGCTGAATAGACGACAAAGTCGTTAGACAGCACACACGAGTCGACTTCGCAAACAAAGTGAGTCTCTTGGATCGCGGCCACATCCACGCCGAAGGACAAGAGGTCACGAAGCAGGCGAGCCGCCTTACCCCGATCCCTCAGGCCCTTCGCATTCAAGCTGGCTATCTTAATCGACATCTTTTAGACCTGAAACGAGAAAAACCAAAAAGAACATGCAACAAGGCTCTACTCGCATACCTGGTAGAAATCTCTGGTCGATGGGACCCCGACGGACTGTCCTAGGGACCCTGTTCCTACATCGGACGTAATCCGTCCGTCTAGGACAATTCCGCCGACGTCCGTGGGGTAGTTTAGTTTTACCACCCTATATAAACTGGGGTGGAGCAAAACCGGGAACCTCCCCGAACAATTCTTTGACATTTTTTTTAGGTCAGGAGTATTCTCCTTAACCATCATAATGTTCACAAAATGCTTCTTTGCTTCCGCAATGTGGTCCCAGACCCTCAGGTTGCCACCGGTGTTACGTACTAGGGTGATGACACCTGGGGCCTGGGGAAAGTTCCTTGGGTCCTCCGTGGACAGTCCATTTACTGTCGTCAGCCTCAATAAAGGCTTTAGCAGTTTACGCCTCTGCGAGGACCACTCAGAGGCAATGTCTGGGTTGATTTTTAGGAGCTCATCCCCCTGGGGCAGGCCTTTTTTCTTTTTGGCCCGAACGGGAGTGGGAGCAGGAGAAGGGGAGGGGGAGGGGGTTGTTGAACGCAGTTTCAAGGGGGTCAACTTGAAGGACGGGGACTGGGAGGCTTTCCGCGGGGAAGAGGGAAGGCTCCTCGCTTTTTGAGCATACGACATCCTTGCCGGAGAGACCGGCAGCGAAACACATTTGGTAAGCTTGGTGCTCCTTTCCCGGCCTCTCTCCCTACTCCGGCTCCTTCTGCGACTCTTAGTTGTTTCATGTTGGTCCTCCTCGAACTCCCTTCCGCGTTTTAGGGAGCCCGACCGCTCAGTCTCCATTTTCTCCGGCGATTTGCTTCGCTTCTCCTGCTTGGAGGGCGACTTCTCCACCGACGACTCCTTAGGTTTTGCTGGAGCCTTGGCGGGTGTCTTGGCAGGTGACGGCACCTTCACTGGTGAAGGCGTTTTTGGTTTCTTCCTTGCCACCACCTGCCACTCGCCCTCCTTATGAACTGCTGGTCCTGGTGCAGGGGCTACAGGAACTGGTTTCGGTGATGGAGGTGCAGGCTTTGCTTTCTCCGCCTGCTGCTTGGATGACTGGGCGTCGGAGGCCGGCTTCTTCATTGTGCACCCCTTGGCAACGTGGTCGGCCGCCCCACACACCCAACAGCAAGGCTTCCTGCCCTCAACTATCACGAAAATCGCCCTCTTCCTACACGTCAAAATATTGGGGATTTCCGCAATCTTCTCTTTTGATAGGGTTACCTGCAGGGTCATATCCCCTGTCAGGTAACCAGCCTTAGATCGTCCCGAGGAGACCTCGGCCACTCTTCCAAATCCGGCAAAATACGCTCCCACATGATCTTCGGTGATGTCCATGGGGACGCCGTGCAAGGTTATCTTTACCTTGCGCGTCCCCATGTATTCCGTCATCAAAAGCATCTTCTCCGTCTCTAGGGTGACACCAGCCAACTGCTTGGCCTCTTCAGCCGTTCCGAGCAGTACGTCCCACACTGCATTGCTTCTTCTGGCAACCGCTTTCGCTCTTATTTTGAGAACCTTAATGGCCTCCTCCACATTTTCCCTGCTGACCCCGACAACCTTCTTTAATTTGAGGTCCTTGGTGATCAGCGTAATTATACGGGCCTCAATGTCTGCCAGTTGCTCAGGCACTGTCAACAGTTCTGTGCCCCGAACATAATTCGCGTATTTCTCTTTGAGTCCCTCATAATACTCCTCTCCTTTCTTGAGGACCTTTCCTCCCGTCCACCCTGAGGTTGACGGTTTCGGGGAACCGGGCCCTGGAACTCCTGCTGGTACTGAAAGTAAAGGGGAATCACGTGGCGGTAATTCCCAATCGCCTTCCTTTCCTCCCACCGAGGCCGTGGTGGGAGGAACGCTTTCCTTCGGCCCATCTGTGGCCATTGCCACAAAGTGGCCGAACACCGGACAACTGCTTTCCGGTGTTTCGCGTTAAAAAAACGCTACTTTTACGCAGGCCCGAGCTATAAACTCGGGCTGGAAAGCAGTATATCCAAGACACAAAATACTAGTAAATATCACGTAGGAACAAATACTATATTTTGTTCTTGCAACCATTCACCACACAACAAAAAATTGAGGGAGGGAATGGGTGGTACTTATTTATTCAGTATAAATACATGAATTCTGGCACAAGGCCAACAAATGGGAGGGGGAACAAAAAATTGGGTTGGTCTTCCGTAACTATCTTATACCTAGCTAATCCGATTCACGACCCATACATACGTTACAATTTTCTCATACACCATAAAAATTTGTCCATCAACACTCATACCTATCAAGCACCAAAATACCGCCAAATCATACCAGGGACCTACAAAACGCCCCAAATGTACATAAAAATTTGTGTTTTTACAATATTTACAATAGTGTACAAAAATAAATTTAAAACTTTATTCATGAAATGACATGATTGGGAGGGGGAATGAAGAAACAAAAAACCCCAAAACAAAAAACAATTTCAAATGAATATATATACACAATGTTAGTAAGACCCAAACACACCCACATAATTAAAGAGGCCACTGTATTCTGCCTTAAAAAAGGACAAAATCAAGCAGCTCTCTTTCTAAGGGGAATGGAGAAGCAGGGGGCAAAAATAAATTGGACTGGAGAATGTATAAGGCTGACCCAGCCGAGAGTGAAAACGGGACAAAATAATACTTGGACAATGGGAATCTCGAACTGGATCATAACAAAAGCAATGGAGCCGGGAACAGGCCAGGACAAACACATTCACTCACATTAACTAGGCACAAAAAAGACTTCTACCCCAACCACGGGCGGGGCTCCAAAGGAATCCACCCCGATGCAACTAGCAGATCTAAAAGAGAAAACCAAGGCCAGCCCCGGTCACGCGAACCAGGCCCGCCGCATACACCCACCCCTCGCTGAACCCTGTCGGGTGCAGCCGCTTCCGCTCAGTTCCAATCTTCATTCTGAGCTGGTGCTCAAAACATCGGACTAGATCCCGATCCGAAAGACGACCTCCCCGCAAGACCCCCTCCAGACGCGTCATCCAAATCACCACTCTAGCCGTGGCCAGCAGCGACAGAAACACCATCCGCCCCACTCCAGAGCACGGGGGCGACACACTGTCCACAGCGCATGCGCGATCAATGAGCACAAGCTCCCGCGGCGCGATACGAGCAGTCAACTCGCCGACACGCGCCCACAACGGGCGAACGCGCGAACAATGGAAGAAGGCGTGCGCAGACGTCTCCCCAACTCCAAGGACGCAACGTTCACAATCTGGCAAATCCGCCAGGCCCACTGCGAAACGTTTGTCGTTGAGAGACAAACCATTCCGAGCCAATCGCCAGGTCAGAGAAAACTCAGAGCCGCTGAGCCAATCCGCACCCGGCGCCCAAGACCAATGAGAGCGACACTCCTCTCTCGACATGCCGAGCCCACTCCACAGCTCATCCCTCACGGCGCCCTCCACCAATCCCCGATAGGAGACTCTCCTAGGCCGCGAAAGGTCACTGGACCATGGAATGGCCCGAAGGGCCGTCAGACATTCGAGCAGGAACTTCGGCCGCCCCCAAGGCCCACTGCTAGTCCTTAGGAGCGGGGGAGTGATAGTGAGGCTAGGGAACATGTCCCTCACCACCCCCGCAAGCAACCGATCCTCCTCCAACGCGCGCCTGAGGAATGCCAACCTCGAAGCGAGCACATGGCTCCTCAAGTGTGGCATCCCCAGACCCCCTTGACACGGACGGAGGCAACAGACTCCTTTGTCGACCATGTGTTTGCGTCCTCTCCACAGACAGGAGAATAGCAAACGCTCGAGCGCCTTCTCATGATCGTCACAAAGGGGAAGTACAGACAGCCGGTAAAGGATTCTGGGAAAGAGGTATGTATTACACACCTCCGCCAGACCCTTCACGGAGAGACTCCGTCGACGCCAAATCTCGACCGACGCGCCGACCTTTGCCTGTACTTCTGACCAGTTTTTCTCCAACTGTAAGTCCGGACCGAACCAAACTCCGAGGAGCTTGACCGGCCCGTCCGTCCAGTCGAAGGGCCCCGGGAGGGAAACACCCTTCCAGGCACCTAACCGCAAGCCGGACGACTTGTCGCGGTTAATTCTGGCCCCTGTTACCTGTTCGTACCGTTCAAGCGCCTTCTGTACCGCCCTTATGTCCCTGCGGGAGGACACAAAGGTCGTTACGTCATCGGCGTACGCGGAAACCCTGGCTCGAGCTCCACCAGGGACAGCAATTCCACGCAGGACCGGACTGCACGTCTCGTCCCTTAGCCGGCGAAGGAGAGGCTCCAACGCCAGGACGTAAAGGAGAGGCGACAGTGGACAACCCTGTCGGACCGACCTAGACAGCGCGAAAGCGCTCGACAGCTTCCCGTTCACCTGTACCACAGCCTTGGGGGAGCGATACAGAAGGCTAATCCAGCAGCTGAAGTCGGGTTTGAATCCGGCGGCCTGCAGGACAGCAGCCAGATAGCCATGGTCAATCCTATCAAATGCCTTGGACTGATCCAAATTGATCAGCGCGGCCTCTTCGTCGTCTTCTACACCCTCTACGATCGTGCGGATCAAGTGCAGGTTGCTCTGAATTGTTCGTCCCTTCACAGAACAAGTCTGATCCGGGTTCCAACAGAGACTCGGCAACTAGCTGCAAGCGATTCGTCAGGATCTTGGCCAAAATCTTTAACTCTGTGTTTAGCAGAGTTATGGGCCTGTAATCATCTAATCCCCGCCCAACCTTCTTGCCTTTTCCCAACAGCGTGATCACGCCCCTGGTGATCCGACCGGGGATGGACCCCTGCCGAAACCAGTGGTTGAACACGACAGTCAAGAGCGGGACAAAAAGGTGCGACATCCTCAAGTACAATTCATAGGGCAAACCATCCAAACCTGGCGACTTGCCACTGCCGGTCTTCTTCAAAGCCGCGTAGACTTCGTCCTCCGTAATCTCCCCTTCGCAGCTAGCCGCTTCAGCCGGCAAAAGCCGGGGAAAATCAGCCAAATAGCTGCGAAACTCCTCGTCACGGAGACCAGGCTCCTTGGTAAACCGGTGTTCGAAATGCTGCCGGAACGCCTCGCACATGTCGTCAGTGGACCTAAGGAGATGTCCCTCCGGGTCGCGCACCTCTCGAATGTACCGATCGCCGGCCCGACGAATTTCTTCCTTGCGCAGTTCTGCGCCCATGTTCACAGCTTCGGAAGACATCTTGCTTAACTTAGCTCTAATTACCTGGCCCATATAGCGCTCGCTAGTCGTGCGCCTCAGGGCCTCCCTGGCTAAGGCTATCTCTAGGGGATCCCCACCAGCCTCCGCCCGGGCGAAATTAGCACTAAGTGTCTTTGCCTCCGCAGCCTTATCTAGTTTGAGCCGCTGGCTATATTTGGTGGCGAAAGACCTAATGGAGTCCTTAAGGTTAACCCACCACTTATTCCCAATGACTCGCCCAATTAACGCCCGCTGAACTAGTCTTGTCAGCTGGTCACGAAAGTCCCGCCTGTCCAGTAAGGACTGATTGAACTTCCAATAACCAGCCAACCTAGGCCTAAAGTCTAACACCACACGGGCACAAACGAGTTTGTGGTCCGTGTAGCCTAGCCAGTGGAACGTTGGACATTCTAAGAAGTCTGTGTCGGCCACTCTCACTAACATCCTATCCAGGTACGCAGATACCCGGGTAGAAGGCCAATTAAGCGCCCACGTCCACATACTCCCATCCGGATGATCGACCCGGTATCTATCGACGAGACCAAATTCGTCGATCAGATCAACCAGGCTACGATCATCATTCCTCCCGCTAGCGCCCCTCCCTCTATCCCATTTGGGGGTTAGGATGGCATTCCAGTCCCCAACTAAGATTAGCCGTGTTGAATGCACCATAAAGGGCTCCAACAGCCGAAAGAAAGAGACACGCTCACCTTGCTTATTGGGCGCATAAACCACAATCAACCGGAACAATTTGCTTTTCACTGCAATATCGGCCACGATCAGCCGGCCCTCGGCACCGACATGGACAAGGTCAACCCTCGCGTCCAGGGTACGCTTGACCAGCAAAGAAACACCTCTGGCTTGCCGGCTCCCATATGCTGAATAGACGACAAAGTCGTTAGACAGCACACAGGAGTCGACTTCGCAAACAAAGTGAGTCTCTTGGATCGCGGCCACATCCACGCCGAAGGACAAGAGGTCACGAAGCAGGCGAGCCGCCTTACCCCGATCCCTCAGGCCCTTCGCATTCAAGCTGGCTATCTTAATAGACATCTTTTAAACCTGAAACGAAAAAACAAAGAACATGCAACAAAGGCACTAGTCGCATACGGGGTAGAAATCTCGGGCAGAGGGGACCCCGACGGACTGTCCTAGGGACCCTGTACCAATGTCGGACGTAATCCGTCCGTCTAGGACAATCCCGCCGACGTCGGTGGGATATGTTAGTTTTACCACCCTATATAAGCATGGGTGGAGCAAAACAGGGAACCTCCCTGAACAATTCCTTGCCATTTTCCTCAGTTCTGGGGTGCCTTCCTGCACCATTCTAATTTTTGGATACAGTTTTTGAACTTCCGCCAAGTGAACTTCCGCCAAGACCCGCAGGTTGCCACCGGTATTTCTTACCAGGGTGATGACACCTGGGGCCTGGGGAAAGTTTTTGGGGTCCTCGGTGGAACGACCATTCACCGAGGTCAGCTTCCTCAGAGGTTTTAGAAGACTTCGCCTTTGCGATGACCATTCCGCCATCAAGTCCTCGTCAACCTTCATGAGGGCATCTCCCCGAGGGAGAGTACTTCTCTTTTTACTCCTAGTGGGAGTGGGAATAGGAGAAGGGGAGGGAGTGGGAGTCGCATTAGTCGCTCTTTTCAGGGGGGTCAAAACGAAGGTTGGGGGCTGGGAAGCTTTTTGCGGGGAAGAGGGAAGGCTTCTGGTCTTTTGTGCATACGTGCACCTTTCGGGAGAGACTGGTAATGACGCACATTTGTCCACCACAGTTTTTCTCTCCACACTCCTGCTCTTGCGCCGGCTCTTTTGGTTGTCCTCCTTTACCTCTTCTTCTTCTCTGCCCCGCTTTAGTGACGCCGGTTTTTCTACCTCCATTTTTTCCTCCTTTTGTGTAGTTGCTTTCTCCTGTTTGGGCGGCGACTTCTTCCCCTGGGACTCCTTTTGCTTAGTTGGAGTCTTGGCAGGGGGTGGCACCTTCTCCTGCACCTTCACCGGAGACGGCGTTTTACTCTTTTTCCTTGCCACCACCTGCCACTCGCCCTCCTTGTTGCTTGCTGGTGCTGCAGATGGAGAAGCCGTCTTTGCCATTGCAGTTTGTTGTTGTTTGGCTGGTTGGGCCTTTGGGGCTGGATTTTTGGTTGGGCAGATCTTTGCAACGTGATCTGCCGCCCCGCAGACCCAACAGCACGGCTTTCTCCCCTCCACGATTACAAATATCGATCTCCCTCTGCAGGTGATGATGTTAGGGATATTTGCAATGCCCTTCTTGTCCAACGTCGCTGTAACCGTCATGTCACCAGTAAGAAATCCAGCCTTCGATCTTAGCGAGGAGACTTCGGCGACCTTCCCATACCCTGCGAAGAAGGCGCCGATATGGTCCTCATCGATGTCCATAGGGACGCCATGTAAAGTAATTTTGAGCTTTCTTGTGCCCATATATTCTGTCAAGAACTGGATCGTTTTGGTCTCTAAGACCAGACCCGTTAAACTTTTGGCTTCCTCAGTGGAGCCCAGCAGGACGTCCCACGAGGCCCTACTTTTCCTCGCCACAGCCAATGCCTTAATCTCCAGGGCTTTTATACCCTCTTCCAAGGCATCCCTAGTGATACCGATTAAATTATGCGACTTCACCTCTTTTGTTATGAGCGTGATGATTCTCGCTTCTACATTTGCCAGTTTTTCCGGCACCGAAACCAACTCCGTGCCCTTTATGTATTCTGCATACTTCTGTTGAATGTGCTGGTAGTATTCCTCATTCTTTCGCGTAATCCTGCCTCCGTTCCACCCCGAAGTGGAGGGTACGGGGGATGCTGATGCTGTTGGAGGGGGATTAATCCGAGGCGGTAGCGCCCAATCCCCCTCCTTTCCTCCCACCGACGCCATGGTGGGAGGAACGACCTCCTCCGGCCCATTAGAGGCCATTGCCACAAAGTGGCCGAACACCGGATCACTGCTTTCCGGTGTTTCGCGTCAGAGACGCTACTTTTACGCTGGCCCGAGCTATAAACTCGGGCTGGAAAGCAGTAAATCCAAGACCAAAAACGATAGCAAATATCACTGCGGAACAAATGCCTCTTCTTGATCTTGCAACCATTCACCACACAACAAAAAATTGAGGCGGGGGTATATTTATTTGCAAAAATTTACAAATTATGGCACAAGGCCGAAAATTGGGAGGGGGAACAAAACTTGGGGTGGTCTTCAATTACTCTATCCTGTACCTAGCTAATCCGATTCACGACCCATACATCCATTACAATTTTCTCATTCACCATAAAAATTTGTCCATCAACACTCATCCTTATCATACACCAAAATACCGCAACAACATACCAGGGACCTACAAAACGCCCCAAATGTACATAAAAATTTGTGTTTTTACAATATTTACAATATCTTACAAAAATAAATTTAAAACTTTATTCATGAAATGACATGATGGGAAGGGAGTATGAAGAAACAAAAAATCCCCAAAACAAAAACAATTTCAAAAATGATATATATACATGGGTTAGTAAGACCCAAACACACCCACATAACTAAAGAGGCCGCTGTATTCTGCCTTGAAAGACAAAATCAAGGAGCTCTCTTTCTAAGGGGAATGGAGAAGCAGGGTACAAAATAAATGGGACTGGAGAATATATAAGGCTGACCCAGCCGAGATTGAAAACGGGATAAAATAACTATGGACAATGGGGATCTCGAACTGGATCATAACAAAAGCAGAGGCGCCGGGAACAGGCCGGGACAAACACATTCACTCACATTAACTAGATACACAAAAGAATACTAACCTTAACCACGGGAGGGGTTCCAAAGGAATCCACCCCGATGCGACTAGCAGATCTAAAAGAGAAAATCAAGGCTAGCCCCGGTCACACGAACCAGGCTCGCTGCATATATCCACCTTTCGCCAAAGTCTGTCGGGTGCAGCCGTTTCCGTTCAGTTCTAATCTTCATTTTGAGCTGATGCTCAAAATATCGGATTAGATCCTGATCCGAAAGACGGCCGCCCCGCAAGACTTCCTCCAGTCGCGTCGTCCATATCACCATTCTAGCCGTGGCCAGTAGCGACAGAAACACCATCCGCTTCACTCCAGAGTACGGGGGCGACACATTGTCCACAGCGTATGCGCGGTCAATGGGCACGAGCTCCCGCGGCGCGATACGAGCAGTCAACTCGCCGACACGCTCCCACAACGGGCGAACGCGCGAACAATGGAAGAAGGCGTGCGCAGACGTCTCCTTAATTCCAAGGACGCAACGTTCACAATCTGGCAAATCCGCCAGGCCCATTGCGAAACGCTTGTCGTTGAGAGACAAACCATTCCGAGCCAATCGCCAGGTCAGAGAAAACTCAGAGTTGCTGAGCCAATCCGCACCTGGCGCCCAAGACCAATGAGAGCTATACTCCACTCTCGACATGCCGAGCTTACTCCACAGTTTATCCTTCACGGCACCCTCCACTAATCCCCGATAGAAGATTTTCCTAGGCTGAAGACATTCGAGCAGGAATTTCGGTCGCACCCAAGGCCTGACGGTCAGCCATAGGGTCGGGGGAGTGATAGTAAGGCAAGGGAACATGTCCCTCACTACCCCCGCAAGCAACCGATCTTCCTCCAACGCGCGCCTGAGGAATGCCAACCTCGAAGCGAGCACATGGCTCCTCAAGTGTGGCATCCCCAGACCCCCTTGACACGGACGGAGGCAACAGACTCCTTTGTCGACCATGTGTTTGCGTCCTCTCCACAGACAGGAGAATAGCAAACGCTCGAGCGCCTTCTCATGATCGTCACAAAGGGGAAGTACTGACAGCCGGTAAAGGATCATGGGAAAGAGGTATGTATTACACACCTCCGCCAAGCCCTTCACGGAGAGACTCCGTCGACGCCAAGTCTTGACCGACGCGCCGACCTTTGCCAGTATTTCTGACCAGTTTTTCTCCAGCTGTAAGTCCGGACCGAACCAAATTCCGAGGATTTTGACCGGCCCGTCCGTCCAGCTGAAGGGCCCCGGGAGGGAAACACCCTTCCAGGCGCCTAACCGCAAGCCGGATGACTTGTCGCGGTTAATTCTGGCCCCTGTCACCTTCTCGTACCGTTCAAGCGCCTGTTGTACCGCCTCTATGTCCCTGCGGGAGGACACAAAGGTCGTTACGTCATCGGCGTACGCGGAAACCCTGGCTCGAGCTCCACCAGGGACTGCAATTCCACGCAGGACCGGACTGCCAGTCTCGTCCCTTAGCCGGCGAAGGAGGGGCTCCAACGCCAGGACGTAAAGGAGAGAAGACAGTGGACAACCCTGTCGGACCGACCTAGACAGCGCGAAAGCGCCCGACAGCTTCCCGTTCACCTGTACCACAGCCTTGGGGGAGCGATACAGAAGGCTAATCCAGCGGCTGAAGTCGGGTTTGAATCCGGCGGCCTGCAGGACAGCAGCCAGGTAGCCATGGTCAATCCTATCAAATGCCTTGGACTGATCCAAATTGATCAGCGCGGCCTCATCGTCGTCTTCTACACCCTCTATGATCGTGCGAATCAAGTGCAGGTTGCTCTGAATTGTTCGTCCCTTCACAGAACAAGTCTGATCCGGTTCCAACAGAGACTCGGCAACTAGCTGCAAGCGATTCGTCAGGATCTTGGCCAAAATCTTTAACTCTGTGTTTAGCAGAGTTATGGGCCTGTAATCATCTAGTTCCCTCCCAACCTTCTTGCCTTTTCTCAACAGCGTGATCACGCCCCTGGTAATCCGACCGGGGATGGACCCCTGCCGAAACCAGTGGTTGAACACGACAGCCAAGATCGGGACAAAAAGGTGCGACATCCTCAAGTACAATTCATAGGGCAAACCATCCAAACCTGGCGACTTGCCACTGCCGACCTTCTTCAAAGCCACGTAGATTTCGTCCTCCGTAATCTCCCCTTCGCAGCTAGCCGCTTCAGCCGGCAAAAGCCGGGGAAAGTCAGCCAAATAGCTGCGAAACTCCTCGTCACGGAGACCAGGCTCCTTGGTAAAACGGTGTTCGAAATGCTGCCGGAACGCCTCGCACATGTCGTCGGTGGACCTAAGGAGATGTCCCTCCGGGTCGCGCACCTCTCGAATGTACCGGTCGCCGGCTCGGCGAATTTCTTCCTTGCGCAGTTCTGCGCCCATTTTCACAGCTTCGGAAGACATCTTGCTTAACTTATGTCTAATTACTTGGCCCATGTAGCGCCCGCTAGTCGAACGCTCCAGGGCCTCCCTGGCTAAGGCTATCTCTAGGGGATCCCCACCAGCCTCCGCCCGGGCGAAATTAGATCTAAGTGTCTTTGCCTCCGCAGCCTTATCTAGGTTGAGCCGTTGGCTATATTTGGTGGCGAAAGACCTAATGGAGTCCTTAAGGTTAACCCACCACTTACTCCCAATGACTCGCCCAATTAATGCCCGCTGAACTAGTTTTGTCAGCTGGTCACGAAAGTCCCGCCTGTCCAGTAAGGACTGATTGAACTTCCAATAACCAGCCAACCTAGGCCTAAAATCTAACACCACACGGGCACAAACGAGTTTGTGGTCCGTGTAGCCTAACCAGTGGAATGTTGGACATTCTAAGAAGTCTATGTCGGCCACTCTCACTAACATCCTATCCAGGTACGCAGATACCCGGGTAGAAGGCCAATTAAGCGCCCACGTCCACATGCTCCATTCCGGATGATCGACCCGGTATCTATCGACGAGACCAAATTCGCCGATCAGATCAACCAGGCTACGATCACCACGCCTCCCGCTAGCGCCCCTTCCTCTATCCCATTTGGGGGTTAGGATGGCATTCCAGTCCCCAACTAAGATTAGCCGTGTTGAATCCACCATGAAGGGCTTCAACAGCCGAAAGAAAGAGACTCGCTCACCTTGATCATTGGGCGCATAAACCGCAATCAGCCGGAACGACTTGCTTTTCACTGCAATATCGGCCACGATCAGCCGGCCCTCGGCACCGACATGGACAAGGTCAATCCTCGCGTCCAGGGTACGCTTGACCAGCAAAGAAACACCTCTGGCTTGCCGGCTCCCATATGCTGAATAGACGACAAAGTCGCTAGACAGCACACACGAGTCGACTTCGCAAACAAAGTGAGTTTCTTGGATCGCGGCCACATCCACGCCGAAGGACAAGAGGTCACGAAGCAGGCGAGCCGCCTTACCCCGATCCCTCAGGCCCCTCGCATTTAAACTGGCTATCTTAATAGACATCTTTTAAACCTGAAAAAGAGAAAAAGAAAAAACAGGCAACAAAGGCTCACTAGTCGCATACAGGACGGAAATCTTTAGCAGATAGGACCCCGACGGACTGTCCTAGGGACCCAGTTCCTACATCGGACGTAATCCGGGGGAATGGGTGGTAAATTTCAATGCCTCCAAAACAAAGCTGTTATCAACTAACCACCATAGACAATCGCATCTACCTCCCATTAGCATGGGACAGGCTAGCCTCCCAGAGAGTAAAATACTACGCCTCCTTGGCCTTACACTCTCGGCGGACCTCAAATGGAATGACTATATTGAATCCATTGCCAAATCTGCTGCTATGAAAGTGGGCTCCCTGTGCAGGGCCCGGAAATTTTTCCCACCTGAATCTATTCTGCACATATACAAATCTACCATCCGCCCGTGTATTGAATATTGCTGCCATATCTGGTCGGGTGCCCCTGCTGCTCTCCTTGGGCTTCTTGACAAAATACAAAGGAGGATCTGTAACGTGGTTGATACTGACTTGGCAGACCGGCTGCAGCCGCTCTCACACCGGCGTGATGTAGCTTCCCTGTGCCTCTTCTACAAGTACTTTCATGGCTTCTGCTCCGATGAGCTTAGATCACTGGTGCCGCCTAAGCACGAATTTACACGAGATACTAGATTAGCAACTAGGTCCCACCCTTTTACAGTTAAACAAATAAGATGTAACCGTAGATTCTACTCCAGCAGCTTCTTTTCTCGCGCTTCCCGCCTGTGGAACTCCCTTCCACAAGTCTGCTTTCCCGACAGTTACAATCTCCAGGTGTTTAAATGTAGGGTCAATAGATACCTCCTATCACACTAACTCCCAACTATTCTCACAACACTCTCATCTACCCAATTCCTTACCCGCCTATCACCCACCCTCTGTCATTTCCTATATTTAATCAGCCTTTCTCCACTCTACGTAGCCCCCTGCACAGTAGTGGCAGTGACATGCCTTGCTCGGGGTGAAACGCTTAAAAAAAAAAAAAAAAAAAAAAGAAGACCGGTGGACCATACTTGTCCCTTACGTTTACAGCACCTGGTATTCCCAAATGGTCACCCATTTAAGTACTGACAAGGCTCGATGTCGCTTAAGCTCAGTGATCAGACAAGAACCGGTGTATTCAATACGATATATCCGTAGACTTCCATATATATATATATATATATATATTATCGTATTTTGCAAATTGTTTGAGTCGAGTAGTTTTCAGCGCACCCAACCCCCAAATTTATTCAGTGAAGAAAGACCATCGTCCCCAAAAAAGACTTTCAGAGAAACCATCGTGTTCATAATTATCAGGGCGTTACGGTTCTTTTTTTTTTTTTTTTTTTTTTTTTTTTTTTTTTTTTTTTATATAAAAACATTTTTGTTTATTTCCTTATTAGGCCACCGGCAACCTGCTGACAATAATAGTGATTTCATCCCCCCATCGAGTGCTCCATAGTTGTGAACTTGTGGCTACCGGCCCTGCATTTCAATCCCTCTCTTTAAATATTTCCAAGTTATCTATTAGTGTTTTATTTATTTGTCCACGTTATTAAAAGAAACAACTTGCTTTGAGTCCTTGTTAGATCAGATATTTTTAAAATAGTTGTTCCAAATGTTGCCAGCGCAAGTGTCTACTAAAAAAGCTAAGTAAAAGTATTTAAGGTTCTATACTATTTACATATCGAGAATATGCCCCAGTGATCGAAATATGAGGCTCGTTTCGAAATTCCAATCCTCTGAAGAAGGTCGGTGCGCACAACGGCCGAAATATCGTGAATATGTTAATAGAGATGACACCAGTACGAATAATATCAAAAATTACAATACCTCATCTCAGAAGTATGTCAGTTAAGTGCAATACATGATACACGCTTGGATGATCATGTCTCGAAAGGAACATGACTGACTGGAAAGAGGATTTTCCCGCATTAGTTTGCTATTATTTTCTGCGGTAGACTGATTGCCAACCAAGGCTATAGAATCCAATATGTCCTGCTATTTAACCAATAGGTGAAGGGAGAAGTGACAGATTAATACCTTTCCCATGAGAGACTGGACTCGAACTCGGCTCTCCAATTTCTTGTTCCCAGCTGATATCCACTGCACCACATCACATAAACATACATGTGCTCGATTGTAATTTCTGACATCCTGTTGTTATATGATCCTTTCGGGTTAAGGAAAAGCTAAATAAAAGTATTTAGAGTTCTATACTATTTACATATCGATAATATACCCTAGTGATCGAAATAAGGGGTTCGTTTCGAAATTCCAATTCCCTGAAGAAGGTCGGAAGTACTGCTGGTCTAAGGGGCATCAAGGTAATTATACGCTACTTATTAAGCTGAATTCCTTGCATTCACTTATGCACAAATGCCCATTTCTTCCCTCCAGTTATGGGTTAAATAGCAGGACAGATTGGGTTCTATAGCCTTGGCTGGCAATCAGTCTACCGCAGAAAGTAATGGCAACCTACTGCGGGATAATCTTCTGCCCAATCAGTCATATCTCGAAAGAGACATGATCGTCCAAAGCGTGTATCACGTATGGCATTTAACTGACTGAACATAATAGTCGGAAACAATTAAAGCCAGTGATGGGGATAAAGTTGGGGATCGGTTTTCTATAGTTATGAATAAACTAACCCCCCCCACTAATTATTACTTAATAATGTAATACATCTCTTCTCCGTCTAGCTATGAGTCAAATAACAGGACAGATTAGGTTCTATAACCTTGGTTGGCAACCAGTCTACTACAGAAAGCAATGGCAACCTAGTTCGGGATAATCTTCTGCCCAGTCAGTCACGTCTCTTTCGAGACATGATCGCCCAAAGCGTGTATCACGTATGGTACTTAACTGACTGATTGTGAAATTCTCCTCTGAGACACCATGTCACGCTTTATCATTTATTTCTGTTTGTTCCAGATTATTTCTGTTTGAAAAGTGTTTCCTTGTTTGTGTATTTCGATGAAATATATTTTACTAGCAGTATAATCCGGCGTTGCTCAGGTGTAAGGAAAGCTTTAAAACTAATCCATGGTCCTGGAGCTTGGACTCAGCCTAAAGAATATTTGTATGAAGTTTGGTGAGAATCGGATAAAAATTGTGGATTTGTATAAAGGACATACAAAGACAGACACACACACACACACACACAAACATCTTGCCTTTTATATTATATATAATCGATTTTCTGCACTATTGTAAGAAATGCAACCTTGAAACTTCTGAATATCATTTCAATGTCTTTGTCTATGAGTGTACTTTCTATAACCCGATTTTTTTCGATTATCGATTTTCAATATTTATCGGGGGTACCTCAACACAAAACCTAGCTAAGAACACTCGCAGACGCTTATAGTACAACTGTGTAAATTTTCAAGAAAATCAGTTCAGAAGTTTCAGTCTATATGTAACGGGCAGACACACACACACACACACGCAGTCCCATTTATAAATAAGTTTAGATTTGTCCATTTCCCTCTTGAAAGATCTATTTGTTATTTCTTTCTAGTTTTCCGGTATACGTTGTTTTTTGTTTAAATAATCAATTCACCCCAAGCAAGACAGAACCACCACTGGTGTGCAGAGGGTTACAGCGAAAGAAAAGAAAAGAAAAACAGTATACAGAGGATGTTGAAGAAAAGGTAAGAGAAGAATGGGAATCAAGGAGATAGAAGATGGCAATTGACGTTGCATTTAAACTTTTGAAGATTGTAGCTATCAAGGAAGCAAAGCAAACGGAAGAGAGTTCCACAAAAGGGAAGTGCAAGAAAAAAGTTACATTAGAAGAAGTGGTTGCATTTAACTATTTCAACGGTAAAAGGACCTAGATGTCCAATCTAGTAGCACGCATAAACAAACGTGTTGGAAGCACCAGAGAAAGAATATCATCAAAGCAATAGCCATAAAAAATACTTGTAGAAAAGACAGAGGGAAGTCACATGTCGGTGAGAAAGTGACTGAAGGTGAGCTGCTATGTCAGGATCGATTACATTGCAGATCCTCCTTTGGATTTTGTTGAGAACCTCGAGCTGAATAACACGAGCGTCCAACCAGATATGCCAACAGTATTCAATGCACGGACGAATAGCAGATTTATAAATGTGCAAAATGGATACTGACGAGAAAAACTTCCTAGCCCAGCAGTGTGACCCAACCTTCCTAGCAGTAGATTCAATGTAGATGTTCCATTGAGGTCGGTTGAGAGAGTGAGGCCAAGGAGGCGCACTGTGTTTCTTTTTAGGAAACTAGCGTCATCCATACATCAGTGTGGTACTCGGAAAGTTTCTCAGTATGAAGACTGGGGGACTCAATGTAGACGTCCTATTTGCGGTCGGTTGAGAGAATGAGGCCAAGGAGGCGCACTGTTTCTTTTTAGGAGACTAGTGTCATTCATACATAAGTCAGAAAGTTTCTTTAAGGTGATTAAAGAAGAGCAACTTTGCTTTGAAAGTATTTCAGTATGAAGATTGGGGGTACTTTTTTTCCAATGAGACCGGCAGTCATTTACTTTTAATATTTATGTGTATTTTTCTTTTCAAGTTTAGGATCCCTTTGTAGCGTAATGCTTAGAAGCCATTTGCTGGATTAACCTGGCTTTGTCCTAATGCCAAAATAAGCGATATTTTAAATATCTATTAAAATAACTTCTTTTTTTTACCTTTTTATTAATGTTCATGCAACACTTTTCTCCGGAACATCTTGAGAAAATCACACAAATTAGATAAGGATTTAATCTGATCAAGTCACCATTCACATTCCTTTCTCATTCACTCATTCACCCTCTCTCTCACACACACAATATAAATATATTTAAAACCTGAATCTTATCTGGGACACAAATTAGTCAAGTGACATACATGATATACGCTTGGGCGATTATGTCTCGAAAGATACATGACTGACTGGGCAGAAGATTATTCCGCAGTAGGTTGCCATTGCTTTCTGCGGTAGACTGGTTGCCGACGAAGGCTATAGAACCCAATCTGTCCAATTATTTAACCCATAACTGAAGGAAGAGATGGATTAATACCTTTCCCAAGGGTATTTGTGCGTAATGCAAGGAATTCAACTGGAATTCGAACTCTGCACCCCGACTTGTCGTTCCTAGTCGATATCCACTGCACCACAACGCACATCCTGCAGTAGGTTGCTGTTTTGTTTTTTTTTCTAAAGTAGACTATGGCTAACCAAAGCTACATGACCCAATTTGTCCTGCTATTTCTCCCATACACGATACATGCTTGGATGATCATGCCTCTGTCAATTCATGACTGATACTGATTTTCCTGTAATAGGTTGCCGTTACTTTCTAGAGTAGACAGGTTGCCATCTAAGGCTATAAGACCAAGTTATATCCTGCTATTCAACCCAAGGTTAGAGAGAAGAGATGGATTATACCTTTCTCGAAGATATTTGCGCGTAAGTAAATGTAATGAACCCAACTGGAATTTGAACTCTGCTCTCCAATTTCATCCCAAGCTGATATCCATTACACCACCTGCACAACCGAGACCCAAATACGGGAAAATAAAAATGTTTTCTCTCTAATAAAACTCTGTAAAGTCCCCCACCAGACAAAACATTGCAAGTATGCCGTTACATGATCGT
The DNA here is from genome assembly GCA_037127315.1 of Ascarosepion bandense. NCBI lineage: Eukaryota > Metazoa > Mollusca > Cephalopoda > Sepiida > Sepiidae > Ascarosepion > Ascarosepion bandense. Next base: position 99,322 of record JBBBDQ010001297.1, on the reverse strand, counting down.
TATTTCTGCGATCAGTCAATTAAGTGGCATACGATCATGTCTTAAAAGAAACATGACTGACTGGGTAGAAGATTATTCTGCAATAGCTTGCCATTACTTTCTGCAGTAGACCGGTTGCCAACCAAGGCTATAGAACCAATTTTTCCTGTTATTTAACCAGTAGCTGAAGAGAAGAGAGATTAAAACCTTTCCTAATGTTATTTGCGTGTGAGTGAATGCAACGAATTTAACTTTAATTCGAACTTGGCTCTCTGATTTCTCGTTACGAGCCGATATCCACTGCACCACGAGATGTTTAAATTAGTTCCATGTTTTTGCTTCAGCAGTTCAAACCTCTCCCAGCTCGGACACAGCGTGCTACTCATTTGTGTTTCAAATGTAAGAAAACTTTTTTCTTTCTCAACAAGCTTTTCTCAAAAAGTGTAATTTTGTGAAACTCAACCATGTGGATGCTTTCTGGAATTCTTCAAGCCTGACCTCTTCAAGCCTGACCTCTTCGAGTTAATTGTTATCTTTGCTTTTTATCCTTTCTCCATAATCTTTGTCATCACCTTCTTTTATTCGTATCACACAATTATTTAAGTATTCTCATTTTAACAATAAATATCTACCTCGAGTGGCTCTCGAATCTTGTATTGGTCAGAATTAAGAATGAAAAAACATTGATTTAAAATAATTTAAATTTTATTTCATTCAAATCTTACTAAGAAATCTTGACAGTTTCAATTTTAAGCAAATACAAGTGTTCTTAAATTTCCTATCGATCTAATCTTGATGAATTTTGAAATATCTTCCCCAACAAACATTTTTTTTTATTTTTGGCCCCATATTTCAACTATAACTTCTCAAAAAAATTAGCTGGAGTGCTTGCCAAATTAAACAAAAACCAAGCAACACTGATGTCTATCTTTCAAGGCGTTTCTCTCTTGCAAATTATTTCTTTAAGGCAATAAGGTTTTTCATGAAGTCAAATCTATTCCCATCAGGGTGGACAGAGATCAGACGTCCGTCGGCAGTACGGACCTGCAGGTAGCCATTGTCATCCAGAGAATCCACTTCCACATCAATATTATTCTCGCTTTCCAATTTCACCTTGGCGCCACTAAAAGAAAAAGAAAAAGAAAAGATTAGAAATATTGGGACATGAAAAATCCAAAACGTTTCAACCCTTTCAATATGACTTCGTCCAATCCCTGCATTCAGCTTGTTTGATATACTTTATATATGTAAACTTAAAGGAAATATTTTCAAGTTCTTTAAATTCTTACTCTTTATGTATCACATTGTTGCTCTTCGCTCTAACAGTTTGTATTGAGTTTTGCTGGTTGAAGTTTCGAATCTTTTACATACCTAGTCTAACACTTCCTCCCTAGCCCCGCAACCCCCGACGTCTTCCCCTCTGGGTTGAGGTGTCTACTCGATCTTAACCGAACTCAAGGGGTTGGCCGTAGATCCCCTGAGCATCCGTAGGTTAATCGAACGGTCCGCTGGTTTAAATCTGCTCCCTGCCCACGTTGTGATTATTGATCCAGAAGGCAGAAGTGTTGTTAGTCCAATCACGGTCGACTGAAGATGTAGACAAGGCTGGGGAGTGTGAGTTAAAAAATTTAGTATGCAGCACAAAAGAATAACATCTGCAGAAAGCCGGACAAACAATTATTTAATGGTTGCATTGTTAACGACTTTTATATAAAAGGAAAAAATAGTAGAAAAGAAAAAGGATTACAGAAAAGAAAAGTATTTAAAATAAAAAAACCCATACACGAGAGGGGGAGGGAGAGGGGGAAGTGTGCGCGTGTGTGTAGTCAGTTAGTTAAGTGCCATACTTGATACATGTTTGGGCGATCATCTCTCGAAACAGACATGACTAACTGGGCAGAAGATTATCCCGCAGTAGGTTGCCATTGCTTTCTGCGGTAGACTGGTTGCCAACCAAGGCTATAGAACCCAATCTGTCCTATTATTTGACTCATTGCTAGGAGGAGAAGAGATGTATTATATTATTAAGTAGTAATAAGTGGGGGATCTGTTTATTACTTCATAACAATAAAAAAACCGATCCCCCAGTTTATGCCGAGTAGAAGTAATACTTGTTTCCAACTATTATGTTCAGTCAGTTAAGTGCCATACGTGATACAAGCTTTGGGTGATCATTTCTCGAAAGAGACATGACTGACTGGGCAGATTATCCCGCAGTAGGTTGCCATTGCTTTCTGTGGTAGACTGGTTACCGACGAAGGCTATAGAACCCAATCTGTCCAATTATTTAACCCATAACTTAAGGAAGAGATGGATTAATACCTTTCTCAAGGGTATTTGTGCGTAATGCAAGGAATTCAACTGGAATTCGAACTCTGCGCCTCGACTTGTCGTTCCTAGTCGATATCCACTGCACCACAACGCACACCCGTGCGTGCGTAACTTGTTAAATCGCCTCAGAAAGATATATAACTCTTGCGATGGAGGGATAAAGATTTCTGTGCGGGGCTTAGTTATAGTGGCGTTCCTCCTCCCAACGCTTGCCCGGGCCAATTCTCTCTTCTCTTTTCAACAATTTCCTCCAGACTCTTGACGGAAACTGTTCTCAAATTCTGATCAAAAGTGCTGGTACAAACGACGGATGATGCAATTCCGATGTTGTTGGGCTGGTGACGAACATTCTTCTTCTATGTGCCCTGTCCTTTCAGGACGTAGGCGATCATGGCTTTCCACGTCTATCCTTTGTTCTTAGCACACCATCTCCTGTTACACCACGCAACCCTCGTTCCGTCATCCACCTGATTAGGTCCTTCAAATATGTTATCCGCCGCTTTCCCCTGTCTCTTTTTCCCTATATCTGGCCTGTTAGTATCAGGTTCTCCAAGCCCTCCTTCCTCATTGCCTGTCCCAGTAACATCAGCTGTCTCTTCCTAATGCTCAATATGAAATTCCTTTTCGTTTCCATCATTTCTAAGACTTCATCATTGCTCAAATGCTCGATCCGTGATACTCGCAGCATTCTTCTGTAGAACCACATTTCCGCTGCTTCAAGTTTTTCCTTCATCTTTGATGATATTGTCCAGCATTCGCTGCCATATTGAAGAACTGACAACACATATCAATCCAGTACTCTCTTCTTTGTTTCTAGCGAAAATTGTCCTGTCTCTTAATACTTAACTCAACTTCTGGAATGCTTCCTTTGCCATGCCAATTCGCCTTCGGATCTCTGTGTCGCACTTACCATCTTCTGTTATAACACTTCTCAGGTATTTAAACTTTTGTACTTGCTTGATTCTAGTATCCCCGACCTGCATTTGGCATATTGGGCTACCCTTACGAACATTAAGCTTCATATACTCGGCGGTTTATCAGTGCGACCGCGCCAACGACTATTAAGTTTCAAAAATCCGCAACAAATTCGGAGCGACGATTAAACTTTTCAAACCATAAATCAATTTGTCGGGAACAACTCCATTCGACTTCTTCACAAAAATCAGTTTCACAATTATTTCATAATCCAGTCTTTCCTTGTCCTTTCGTCGTCACCGTCTGAAACAATAGGACCAAAGCCAAATGTAAGTAAAATATAAAATATATTTTACTTTCCTTTTTCATACAAAGACATCTTCGGTTGGGAAGTTGTTTTGTCAGAGTTGTCAGCAACCCCACTCCATCAGAGAGACCCGATCTTACTCAACCGTTACGTTTTGTGTGACTTGTTTTTACCTGGACTCACATGAATCCACCAAATATTGTTTGCAAAACAAATGTCTCAGGAACCCATAAATATTTACTATAGATGTGAATCCTGCAACACACTCTTTAAGGCAGGGTGTTTGACGCCTTAATTCTAGTTTTAAACATAAGAAACTAAGAAAATTAGTCTTTAAAAAAAAAGTACAATTGTTTTTAGAGTGATTTTAGGCTTAGTTTATTTTTCCTGTGTCACTAAATCTTCGCGATGATGTGTTTGTCAATGCTAAAAATAAAATTCAGAGTTTAAAAATAATTTAGGCCTCTTTGAAATTAATTTTTTTACAAAATATGTTGATTTAATGTTTAGGTAACTGGATTTCGATTAAATACCCTACCGTTTTTGTTTTTAAGAAAGTATCTTTAAACAGTGAGTGTTTGTTTTCTTAAAAACTCAGGTTGAAGGTCAGCTGCTTGATGCATTAGCTTCTCCTTTCCATACATGTCAATAAGTGATTGCTTGTCAATATTTCTTGCCTAGAGCCATGAGAATATGGATGAACAAAAATGAAATTAAAAAAGTAAAATAATATTACTGTTATAAAGCATTCACACGCGACAACTAGAAATAATAGCTTAGACTGTTTTTTGTAGATGCTTATTTTAAGTAGGTACCTCCACTCCATACCTTAGTTTAAAATTAATTTTTTAAAATAAACGTTTTCTTGACACTAACATTAGCCTAATTGAAAGCTAAGTGATTAAATTTACTATTTCTAGTAAGCAAAATACTTGGGTGTATTTGAAACAGAAATTATATTCATTAGAATCTAAAATTTTGAAATTTTCTTTAAAAAAATTTCCATTTTTCGGTCATTGTTTGAGCGATCGACACATTTATAAACAAAAGGCAATTTTCGGTTTTAAAAACCTTGCAAAAATAAAATATACATCTCTCGCGCATTATTTTTGGAAAATTAGCAAATTTAATGTTACATTAATCTGATTTGAAACATGTTTGCGGCATGAAATTTTGAATAAAAGTATTTTTTTAATCCGAAGGGTCCGACTCGTTGACCTTTTAAATAAGTAATGATAACCACTGTCGTTAAATCAGTTCACACATCTGGAAGTATGGTGACCAAAAATTGACATTAACTCACTTAACATTTTGTGAAGGGAACAACCCCTGAAACATGTGACCTTTTAATGATAAATTTCTAATAAGTTTTCATAGTAAAAGAAAATGTGCAGTTTGACATAAATAAAGCGAATTAAAAATTATTTTAAAAATCTTAATTCTAAATTATTTGTATTAAGCTTTTCGATTTGTAAATAGTCTTTATTTAATGAATTAATAACTGAAGACACAGTAATTGGAAGAAATTTAAAAGATGTTTGAAACTTTAATTAGTAAAGAAAAAAATAAAAACAATTCTTTATAAAAATTCATTATTCATCGAATTTTTTTCTTCTTCAGAATACGATACCTTAAAATTATATTTATAAAATCAATGAAAAGTTTATCTACATTAAAAAAAAAGCGTAGTTTTAATGCATTTTTGATTTTACTATTCGGAGTAGTTTTTCTGAAAAATCGTCTCGGAATTAAAAAAAAAATTACATTATTTACATTCCCCAATGAGTCCTGTATTTAACTAATAATTAAAAAATTGGTATAGATAATGTATTTTTATAAAATTTATGTAGTTAATTGAAGTGGGGGTGGGTAACAGATGTAAAAAGTATATATATTTTTACCAATATTTTCTAAAAATAATAATTGCACAAATATTTTCATTTATTTGTGAATAATTCCTGAAAGTTTCATAAAAATCAGACAGTTATTTGATTTTTGCAAGAATTTTCAAATTAATGTGTTTTTCAACGCCAAAAAACAACTTTTACGTTTTCCTTAGAAGCCACATTATGTAAAACATGGCATGAATTGCTGACGGAAAACAAAAAATAAATTTTAATTGAAATTCCGAACGTGTTAGAAAGGATTAAAATTTTTTTTGAAAATAATGCCAACAAAATTTGATCTTTCCTCTTAATAATAAACATTTTGATTATAAAACTGTTAAGTTTGGGCCCTTTTAACGTCATGCAATACTGTTTTTTTTGTTTTTGTTTTTCAGCAATTGCGTTGAGGTAGTTAATTTTAAGCATCCTCAGGAGAAGGTTTCAAACTTTCTTTTTTTTTTGTTATTTATATTCTCCGCAGATTTACCTGATGGATGGGAATCAAGCAGATAAAAGGTGGTAATTGACATTGCAGTTATTGGGATGTTGAAGAAAAGATAAGAGATAGATGATAATCAAGTAGATAAAAGATGGCAATTGATGTCGCATTTAAACTTTAGGAGATTGCAGCTATCAGGGAAGCAAACAAACGGATGGGAGTTTTACAAATGGGAAGTGCGAGAAAATTAACTGCCAGAGTAGAAGAGACAGTTACATTTAACTAGCTCGACGATAAAATGGTGGGATCTAAATACATGCTTTATTGCATTCTTTTATTTTAAAATTCAGGTGATATTTTTGGTAACTGGGGTCCTGTTTTACAAAAAATGATTTAAATTCTTCAAGGAGTTCTACGTATAACTAATGTAAACACTAAGCAGAAAAAAAATTAAGTTTTAATAATTTTATAAGATTATAACAATTGGAGAGTAAAAAAAAAAAGGTTTCTAGAATAATTAATTTTTGAATAAGTCCTGAAAGTTTCATTAAAATCTGACAATTGTTTGGTTTTTGCAAGAATTTAAAAATCAATGCGTTTTTCATCACAAAAATAGATTTAAATTTTCTGTATTAATCTTTCGTATCCCCTACCTCAGTGATTGTAATAAAGGGTTCGGTTCTAAATTCATAGCACCTGAAGAAGGCCGGAGCGTACCACAGTCGAAACGTCATAGAAATGGCAAAAAATATGAGGACAATAGTCCGAATAATGTAAATACTAACCATCAAGTATGTCACACGCTGTTTTCCCCGTCTCTCCTTCCCTCTATCCGCCCTGTAGGTATCAGATTTTCCAAGCTCCTCCTTCCTCATCGGCTGTCTCAGAAATTTCAACTGCCACTTCCGGATGTTAAGTATAAGTTTCCTTTTTGTTTCCATTCTCTCCAAAACCTCATTGTTTCTCATGTGTTCGGTCCATGGTATCCTCAGCATCCTTCTGTAGAACCACATTTCTGTTGCTTTGAGTCTATCTTTGAGGAGATGGTCCAACATTCGCTGCCATATAAAAGGACAGATACCACGTAACAGTTCATTTTTTTTTTTTTTCGTTGTTGCTTTCTAATGAGTTTCCTGTCTCTTAATACTCTGCTTAGCTTTTGGAATGCGCTTTCGGATTTGATGTATTTATATATTTTTTCTTATAAATGTAGTTGTATTTATCTCTAAATTTCCACCTTATAAATAGCCCTTTATACAGCTAACCTTTTGGGTAGGATTCATATTCTTTTGATTTTAGTACAAAGCTTCAAGGAGGCTTTTTCTCCCAAACAGTTCCTTTCCTTTGGAGAGAGGGTATTGACTAGTGCCTGAAGCGTCCCCCAAAGGGGAAGTGCCGAGAATGATTGCGAATATGGGCGCCCAGGTAAATACCACAAATCCTAAACTTGAAGGCGAGACTACGAGAGAATAGTCAATACTTTTAGCTACTTATACTTTCGGAACAATAGTATTTTAAATGGATCAACAATTGAGATTTAAAATTTTATCTTGCTATCAGTGAAGTGACAATGACCAAACTAGCATTTATATATATATATATATATATATATATATATATATATATATATATATATATAAAAAAACAGCAAAAGTAAATCTTTGTATGGAAGAACGAATGTAAACAAAACGAATGCTGGACATTTAATAATAATAAATTTAAGCGCACCTTTCGCCAGTGGAACTCCCTTCCGTTTCCTTGCTTCCCTGATAACTACAATCTCCAAATATTTAAATGCAACGCTAATTGCTACCGTGTAAATGAATCTCATTCATCTTTTATCTTTTCTTCACTACCCATTGTACTAAGTGTTTTCTCTCACTGCAAATCCCTTGCACACTAGTGACGGTCTCGCCTTGCTTGGGGTGAAATGATTAAACAAAAATGTTTACTAATATGGACAGTGAAAATCTGCAATAACTAAGCAATACTAAAATTTAAAAAAATGAATACTTCTTCCTAGAAAACCAGCAAATGGCACTTGTCAACCAGAATTTCATGGACATGTTGCAACTGCTGGATGTATAAATGCACATTTCCTGATTTATTTTGCTTTAAAACCTATAAAACCTCTTTCTTTTCTTCCACGTCAAGATGCTTGTTCATTTGTCAGTCCACTGTTTTGGGGGCTGAACATCTTCGTACAGTGATTTTCTAAGCGTAGCTTAGATGTGGCACAAGGATGAAAGCATAGAGTGCTCAGCGAGGATCGAACTCACAACTTAATTGTAATAATTCCAGTTAGACAAGCTTGCTAACCATTACACCACGTCAAGGTGCCCAAACATATTTGTACAGAACCCATTTTTCATCACCTATTATTTATCCAAGGCCACTAATGACATAGACTGGTACACTCATAAGAAAATATGGAAAACATTTCCGGAGACTAGTTCTTGTAGATTAACATTCTATTAGACTTTCCTTAAGGCAACATATTTTCATATTTTTTTTTTTTTTTTTTAAGAGAGGGCAATTTTGTTTTAGTAGCGTTTACTTAAGGAAAAATTAGGAAGGATGATACATTCGTTATTACAGTTGATTCCCAATTAAACAAAAATGGATTTTTATTCAACCTAACATTTCCCTCTAACACAAGAAAATATCCCTCTTCAACAAATGAGGCAACTTCAATATAAAACGGTAAATAATGACGTAACAACCAATATCTCTTGTTACAGTGCCGACTATACAACTTGTATGAAACCTCTCTGAAGATGGCCCATGTGAACCGAAAGCTCAGAACCAGCATAATAAAAAAAATATCCAAATGCTTTTTATCTTTATTTTCACCTGAAATTAAAACCAAAATACGATGTTTAGAACGGCTCATGATTAAACAAAATGGACCTTCATTGTCTGTTTTATATATATATATATATATATATATATATATATATATAGTCATCCACAGACAGATCTGGTTCACTGTATCATTAATACGGTTAGACATCAGATTGCTTTTACCCAGAATTGAAACACGACCAAATTGGCGTCAGTCAGGCAGACTTTTTAGCATATAATATATCTATCATACGCCAGTATGATACATCATAGTTAGTGTTCTAATTCATTACTGAATGAGCGATGTGTAAGTGCTAGGGTAACTACTGTTTTTTCCAAGTCTACCATTCTTCCAGAGTGCTCAATCAGAGTATAAATTATCTGCTGCTTCGATACACTAAACTTGTATGAATTATCTGACACCTCCTGCTATCTTCTATCTTTACAAGAGCCAGACCAGGCTAAACATGGAATACTGTTCTAGTTGGACGGGAGCTGCCCATACATGACTCTTCAGTCTTCAAAGAGCCTAAAAGCGTTTTCGAGCCCTAATGGTGACGAATTATTCTCCAATATTTTCAATAATTTTATGGCGTCAACAAATTACATTTTGAACACAATTTGGCTCTGACTGTCGCCAATCGGAAGCATTTGCAAGGTTTCGTACTGGGCCTAAACGTAATTTTCCAGTGTCTGAAAGCGCTTATCGAGAGTGGGACGGAGGCTGATCATCTCTGGTCGGGTAGGCGCGGTGAAGGGGGGGGGGTATGATGTTGAAAGACCCGAAACCCCCTAGTGATCCTCGCGATGACATCACTGACGACACCCTCTAGCGCCCCCATTACGGTCCGTATGTTTGAAATTATATATATATATATATTTGAAATATGCTTCAACTACAGATGAAATTTATTGTTAAGCTGGTAATTTTACTACAAAATGTATTGTTTGTAATTTTTATTATGTAAAAATGTATTGCTGGTATTTTTATACTTTCCTAATGTTTAAAGTTTGGGGCTTCACTATTTGTTGGTCCTTTTTATATAAAAATGTATTGCTGGTATTTTTACAATATAAATGTATTTTTATACTTTCCTAGTGTTTTAAAGTTTGGGGGCTTCACTATTTGTTGGTCTTTTTTATATAAAAATGTACTGCTGGTATTTGTATACTTCGTGGTGGTCCAGTGGATATCGGCTCGGAACAAGAAATCGAGGAGTCGAGTTCGAATTCCAGTTGAATTCATTGCATTCACTTACGCGCAAATATCCTTGGGAAAGGTATTAATCCGTCTCTTCCTTCCAGTTGTGGGTTAAATAACAGGACAGATTGGGTTCTATAGCCTTGGCTGGCAACCAGTCTACCGCAGAAAGCAATGGCAACCTACTGCGGGATAATCTTCTGCCCAGTCAGTCATGTCTCTTTCGAGACATGATCGCCTAAGCGTGTTTCACGTATGGCACTTAACTGACTGAATGTTTTAAAGTTTGGGGTTTTACTATTTGTTGGTCTTTTTATACAAAAATGTATTGATGTTATTTTTACTATAAAAATGTATTTTTATACTTTCCTACTGTTTTAAAGTTTGGGGCTTTACTATTTGTATTTTTATGCTATCATAGTATTTTGTTTTTGTTTTGAGGGGGATCACTATTTGCCCATAACTGGAACCCTAACAGGTGCTACCACACATCTAAAAACCTCCAATTTCCTCAGAGGCCTGTATTTTGCCGTAGTACCAAGGCCTCGCATAATACAATGTACTAAGTACCTCAACTCATACGCAGAAAAAAAAACAAACAGTATAGCATGATGTTAAAAGAACCCAAACTTAATAAATTCAAAGTTTTATTGTCAAAATGTTTGATTTTTTTTTTCTCTTAATAACAAAGTTTCTTTCATTATTTGTTTAAAACTGTTTAATCATTTTTAAAACGTTCGAAATTTTAGTTGAAAATCTTTTTTTTTTTTTTTTATCAGCGATTGACCCGATGTTTACTAGAGTTTACTATGGCAAATGTAATATTACACAACTCATTTTTGGTGTTGAAAGACAGATTAATTTGGAAATTGTTGCAAAAATCAAATAATTGCCACATTTTAATGAAACTTTCAGTGAAGATATTTATGTATGCAATTATTATTTTTAGAATTTTTTTGTTCTATAAGCATGCAGTGTACATATAGAAGAATCCAAAGGAGTATCCTGTACATAGGAGTATATATGCATGTGCGTGTTATCTCCTTCCAACTAATTTTGCTCAAATAATGTTGCAGATGTCTATTTTATTTTTGCAAAATTTTCAAAACTGAGAATGAACTTTTGTTTACAAACCTGTGAATATTTGAAAAATGGCCGATAAAATGAAAACTCTAAAAAGTTGAGATTGCAATCAATATAATTTCTACTTGAAATTCACCAGAGTATTTTGCTTACTGGGAATAGTAAATTTAATCATTTAGCTTTCAATTAAAACTAAAATGAAAGATTCAAGAAAGCTTTTTCATATTTTTTTAAAAACTTAGGTATCAAAGATTAGTGAAGGTACTTACAGTAGACACAATGAGAAGTAAATGTCAGATACTGCTAAGATTTCACTAACATTGTACAAAAGAACTCACCGTGAAATTTGCATCAAGCTTGATAGATGTATTTAGAGATTGTCAACCCTTTAATAGCGTCATTATATTTTCATGTAAAAATCCTCATTGGGAACGAAGTCTCTACACAGCTTATTGAGAAGTCTTACACTAATTTTCTGTTCACATTTTGGTGGGTCAGTGATTTGTTTAGATTTTAACAAGTCTGTCACGGCATCCTTTTTACATCTTGCGTGTTTCTTTCGTGTGTCTCTTACCAGAGCACTGACTTCAATTTCACAGTTGACTTATCTTATTTGAAAGAATTCAAATAATGAACATTTTTAAAACTGTTCTCTTTAAGAAAAACAGCAAGAAAATGGTGAATTGAAAAAAGAAAGTGGGTAAAATAATGGCGGAATGAAATGAGAGAGAGCACAAATTGAAAGTGGAGAAAAGTAAACGAGAAGAGAAAAAGGGCGAACTGGAAAAGGGGAGCACCAAAAGAAAAGAGGGTCGTTGTAGAAAAAGAAAAATATATGTATATAATATGTGTGTGTGTGTGTAAAAATCCACCCCTTACACACCTTTAATGGCTTCCTCCCCACCCCCAATCCCTGAGAACCAACTGAGATCGGACCAAGCAAACACAGGAAATAATTTACACAACCCCGAAAGCAGTTGTTCACAGACTACCTGGAGCCGGGATATGAAGCTGATGTGGGTGGGTATGTTCATAAGCTGATATAGGGGTGGGATTATTACCCAGAATTAAACTTAAAATGTTATGGAGTTTTGGTTGAAAGCCACCCAGGGTGGAAGAATAACAGGTAAGACTTACACTTGTGCTCAAATGTGTCTATGTAGACGCATATCTGTCTGTTTTACAGGGCATGACTTGACACAACACAGTAAGGTCATGGCCTAAAATGTCTTCGAAGAATAAATAAATAAATAAAAACCAATCCCCTCTGCCAAGAATTCATGGTTCAACCAAATAATCCAAGACGATAGCACCTATACAGCTTTCTTGTTCCAAAATATCATTTTTTGTTCTTCAATTCAATTGCGACAAGATCCATTCTTTTGATTGCACATTGAGTGATTCGTTTTCTACAGTTTATAAAACACTAGCAGTATAGCCCAGCGTTGCTCGGGTGTAATGAAAGCTTTAAAACTAATCCATGGTCCTGGAGCTCAAACACGTTAGACGTTGGTACGAAAGACTAAAAAGCAATAGTTGTTTCCAGTTAAAGCGAAACCGTAGACTGAAAGAAAAATGAATGGATGTAAGTCAAATTTTGATTTTCTGGTATCGATATCAAATAAGTTTTTCGTTGTAAACTAAATTTTGAAGGCTAAATAAATCCTCTGAGTAAATGGTATCATGGCTGAGACTAAGAACTACAATTATACATACTTAGAGCCAAACCCGAAGCAAAAACTAAAATAAAAGGGTTGTTAAAAAATACAGACAGATAAAGACACACACACACACAAACATCTTGCCTTTTTATATATATATATATATATATATATATATATATATATAATCGATTTTCTGCACTCTTGTAAGAACTGCAACCTTGAAACTTCTGAATGTCGTTTCTTATGTCTTTGTCTATGAGTGTATCCAAATTTGATTAAAATCGGACCACTCCTTCTATAACCCGATTTTTTTCGATATTTATCGGAGGTACCTAAACACAAAACCTAGCTAAGAACACTCGCAGATGCTTATTGTACAACTGTGTAAATTTAAGAAAATCGCTTCAGCCGTTTCGGAGTCTATAGGTAACGGACACACACACAGTTTCATTTATAAATAGATTTAGATTTCTCGGTTTTTTAAAAGCCAGAAATTTTTAAATTGTCAGATTTACATTTCTTATTTTGAAATCTGAGTGCATCTATAATTTACTTTACTCCTGTAATTATTTACACTATTCATATTGTTCGGACTGTTGTCCTCATCTTCATTGACACATTCACAATGTTTCGGCCATTATACGCTCGCACCTTCTTCACGTGATTCAAATTTCAAACTGAAACCTCGAGTAGACTGTTCTAATTCTACAAGTCATGCTTCTTCAAGATGTCTCAGTATCAGTTACCTCCCTTTAACTCAGCACTCTTTTTGTTCACCCCTTTTTTGTAACCATGATTGAACTCACAACTTCTTGAGGACACATGATCCAGTACATAAAACCGTTGGTTGAATTCAGTGACTTGTTAAAGAGCTTTGAGTTCAATACCTGGTCCGGACACATGGATTCAGTGGATAAAAGAGTTGGTTGGATCCAGCGACTTGACCCAAGGTGTTTTACTTGGAACTTTTGGTTGGATCCAGCGACTTGACCCAAGGTGTTTTACTTGGAACTTTTGGTTGGATCCAGCGACTTGACCCAAGGTGTTTTACTTGGAATTTTATAAGAACCGCTTTTGTGAAAGACTCTCACGTTGATGCTTTCCCAAATGCTACAATCTTAACCTATTCAAGGCGAAGATCAAACTATCTTTTGGCTTGACCAAGCTGAGATGAATTATTACAATGAGCTTAATTTCGATAATTGAAAAATGTTCGGATATTGGTCAGTTTTTCTCATCATTTCTCATGCAGATCAATTGAGTAAGTGCTGTACATGTATTTTCATGATAAATTATATGTCCACTAATTGATTAATATAAGGGTCATTCAATAAATAAAATGACTGTTTTGGTATAAGGACTTCTACGAGGGTCATTCAATACATAAGGTGAAATTTTCGGTATAAGGACTTCTACGAGGGTCATTCAATACATAAGGTGAAATTTTCGGTATAAGGACTTCTACGAGGGTCATTCAATACATAAGGTGAAATTTTCGGTATAAGGACTTCTACGAGGGTCATTCAATACATAAGGTGAAATTTTCGGTATAAGGACTTCTACGAGGGTCATTCAATACATAAGGTGAAATTTTCGGTATAAGGACTTCTACGAGGGCCATTCAATACATAAGGTGAAATTTTCAGTATAAGGACTTCTACGAGGGCCATTCAATACATAAGGTGAAATTTTCAGTATAAGGACTTCTAATACAGGTAGAAGCTTACTTTGTTTAATTTTTGTCCTTTACTTCTTTTTCAAAGGGATTTAAATTTTTTTGCAGATTGAAAAAAAAAAAAAAAAAAAAAACTTTGAGAGTTTTGAAGATTAACAAAGATGGCTGACCACGAAGCATGCTCCAGGATTGAACAGAGGTCACTTATCAAGTTTTTAGTTGCTGAAGGGTGCAAACCAGGTGAAATTCATAAGAGAATGTCAACTGTGTATGGTGCCACATGTTTCAGCCAAAAAAATGTCTACAAGAGGGCTAAATTCTTTAAAGAAGAACGAAGCAGTGTTGAGGAGGAATACAGTTCGAGGTGGCCTACAGAAGTGAGGTCTCCTGAGGTGATCAAATCAGTCAATGACCTCATTCAGTCTGACAGGAGGATGACATTGCAAGGACTTTGAGCCTATCTGTTGAAGAACACACAAAATTGTCCATGATGACCTTGCCTACTCGAAGGTCAGCTCACACAGCAGCCCAAACAGTGCAGACTATCAACGAACTGGGCTGGGAACTGTTCCCTCATCCCCCTTACAACCCAGACTTTGCCCCTGTAGACTTTTACCTGTTTGGTCCCTTGAAAGCGTTTACGAGAGGCACGAAGTTTGAAAGTGACGATGAAGTCAAAAGTGCTGTGAGCGATTGGCTGAGACATCAGTCCGAAGATTTTTCTATGCTGAGGAAATACGGAAGCTTGTGAACAGATGGGAAAAGTGTGTGACACTGCTGGGAGACTACGTTGAAAAATTAAAAAAAAAAAAAAAACGTAAGCTTATATCTGTATTAGAAGTCCTTATACCGAAGAATTCACCTTATTGATTGAAAACAACTACAGTGTTTTAAATGAGCGAGGAATTGTTTTTGTAAATTACCGTTACAAATATCTATTCTAAATATAGACATGTGAGCGTCTGTGTATAATTTTTTTTGTGGGGGGGGGAGATATTTTCAAGATTAACTGTTGTACTAGTTAGGTCTGACGAGCCACAAGGTCATCATCATCGGTGGTGAAATATATATTACCCATGAAATTGTAGAATATCTAAATTTTTTTCTTATATGTGTGTATTGTGGTGTAATGGATATTGACTCGGAATGAGAAATCAGAGAGCTAAGTTCGAATTCTAGTCGAATTCGTTTCACGCACAAATACTCTTTTTCCCCCTCCAAGCATGGGTTGAATTGCAGAACAAATTGGGTTCTATAGCCTGGGTTGGCAACCGCAGAAAGTAATGGCAACCTACTGCGAGAAAATCTTTATATCAGTCAGTTAAGAAGATATGATCTTCTTAAATGATTTTCTTTGTATGAAACCAACGGGAAAATTAACAAGAATTCATTAAAAGCGTTTTGATCAAACAGTGAATATGGTTTTCTAATTCCTCAAAACGCTTGCTGAGATTGATTATTAGAATTGGTTTAGTTCAAATAATTAAAAATGTCTTCTTCATTTTGCATCCAACTAATCAAGAAAATGACTATATTACTTGTAAGTTTTTATTTTTAGTAAATGAAAAACATAATCAGGGTGCAGCAATCTTATTTTCTGTCATATTAATTCTGTGGGGATCAATTTATTACAAAATAACATTTGAAAACCGATCCCCTCATATCCGCTAGAATTTTACATTAACCTTTATCGCTCAGTATGTGACTCCATTTGCAGTACAAAGTTTATCCTTCCATTGAAATTGACTGGTCCCTGAACAATACTATGCTTGAATTTCAGTTGTGTTGTCATATCCTGCTATGGCAACAAAAAGCAACTTTGAGTGAAGTTAACAATAAGGATACTGCAATTGAAAGATTACTACAAGAGGCATGGTAGAGTATTGCAGCTCAGATTAAGGAATCAGATTAGATTCACATACTTGCTAATACTCTTCAAAAAGGTGTGAATCCAACTTTTCTTCCCCCGGCTATGGGTAAATATTAAGACAGGTGGATTCTATAGCCTTGGGTGTCAACCAGTCTAGGAGAAGGAAAAACTGAATTCAAAACGGTATGTAACCCTGGTGAAGCACATATTATGCAGCTAAAAAACAGGATTGTTTGCATCAACTTGATGATCCCAACGATGGTCAACTCAATTTTTTTTTCGATAAAAAGATTCAGGGGTTTTCTTTTACCTTCCCTCACATATCGAGACACAATTAACATTTTGGGTATCAAAAACTCAACCCCTTAACAGATGGGTGGGGGCTTGAAGTGTTAAAGGGAAGAACAAAGAAAATCTGGGATTAGCTATGATGGTCAACATAAAGTTCTTGACTATTTTTGTTGCTGATTTTTTTTTTTTTTTTTTTTCTTTTTGTGGAGAGGGGTCCTAATTGCATTTAGTATTGATATTTGTTGTCATTGTAGACTAATACTATTTGCAGAGGGTACGACAGTTTTGGACAGAACTTCTAACAATGTAGATGACTAGAGCCATCTGAACACTACCCTGATCTGGCTCATGCTGCCCAATGGGCGGGGCTGGCTTATAACATTCAATACTTCCACAACCAAGCTACTAACATTTCATAATCACTGAGCAAGCCTGAGTCTTCTGAGTCATGATGAAAAGCTATACTTTTAGTGACATTCCTTGCTTTAACTTGACCCAGACCTGAAGTGGAACTCCTAAGCATATATGATTCATCACTAAACATGCTGAGAAAATAGTCAGTTCCTTGTAACAGTTGAGAATGTATCTAACTTCTTCTGACATGCTCTAAGTTTACAAGTCAGAGGCAGACCAAAATGGAGTGTTATTGGCAAATCTAAAATAGAAGTGCTCAATACTGACCTTCCTGGATGATTGAAACAGTTCAAAACACAGCCCTGTGGGGGATGAATTATTTTCTACTCTACAACAGGGCAGGTCAATTTTGTAACCATGCTATTGAACTCAGTTTGAAAGTCGGGATTTGAGATGATAAATAATGACAATTCCCCCCCCACTTCAAATCCTTACCATTTTTTTTAAGGAAACCAGTTTGAAGATTAAGTTTAGGCTCAACGCTGTTGCATTACAATTTCATTCCATTAATCAGTGAAAGCACAGCCTTATAAAAGCCTTATAAAAGCTTTATAAAAGCCTTATAAAAGCCTTATAAAAGCTTATTATAGCACAGCCTTATAAAATTTATAATTTTCAGAATCTTTACAAATTATACATGGACAAGATGCATGGTGCAAGTATGTTATTACGAAATCATTTTGCCATCAAATAAGACCTTTACTTACTTCAAAGGGGAGTTATACTGAACAATTCAGCTATATTATGATGTAATATGTTATACAGTGTAGTAGTTTTAGTGTGATGTTCAATAACCAATGCAAATTCAAAACAAATCTTATTCATTGCGTTGCTTTTTTCATAACTGTTTACATTTTTTACAGTTTTTACTTATCAAATACAGTAAAAAAAAAAAACCCTGAATATTTTGCTTGAGATGATTCATAATTAGAATTCTGGTTTGAATATATTTTCCATTCAATTTATCTAGTACAAATAATATCAACTTTATTTGGATATATTCTTGAAATAGTAAAATTTGGAAGTCAGTTTATAAGTGAAACCCTGTGGAAATTTGGTATTTCTGTACATTTTTCAGATAATCTTAAAAAATGCTCAAAAACTGGTAAAAGCTACTATTCTAATTTTTTGTGTCAGTACTTATCCCATGTGCATTGTGGTGCAGTGGATATTGACTCGGAACGACAAATCAGTGCCGAGTTTGAATTCCAGTTGAATTCATTGCATTCACTTACGCACAAATACCCTTGGGAAAGGTATTAATCTGTCTCTTCCCTCCAGTTATGGGTTAAATAGTAGGACAGACGATTCTATAGCCTTGGCTGGCAACCAGTCTACCACAGAAAGCAATGGCAACCTACTGCAGGATAATTTCCTACCCAGGCAGTCATGTCTCTTTTGCCCAAACATGTATCCCATATGGCACTTAACTGACTGACTTATCCCATCAAAGCTCAGCTTTCACACTGAGTACCATGTTGATTTTCCAAAAGAAATCAACCTACCCTAGTCTACAACCTCTTTCTTACGTTTGTTGCTATTTCCATGGCAATTGTTCTGATGAGCTACATTCCTTCACTCCATTTCAGACCCTTACAACTAAAAACCCAGCATACAACATGTACAGAGTTGAAGCATACTAATTACCTCTGTATTCCATTAGTAAGGAAGATGTTCTGTTTGGATAGGTTCTTTCCAAGAACTACTACTTTGTGAAACAGACCACTGAGTGGATGCTTGCTCTACAAGTCAAAAGGCAACCATTATCTCCTTTTTAGCAACTTCATTTAGTAGTCCTCTACCTTGAGTGGCTCTTTCGCCTTGTATTAGACAAAATTTTACCACAGATCAGAGTATTTATGCACTATGCCTTGGATTAGTGTCACTGCATCTTTTTTTTTTTTTTTTTTTTACATACATTAGAAAATTCCTGGAGTGTTGGTGCTGTGCTTGTATTATTCAATGTAGATGCAGATACTTGTTGGTACCCAGCCTAGTGAGCCAGTCTATCAAGAGTACAATTATTGTGCATAGTTTTTGTAATGTTCTGTTGGAACAGTTCTGTGATCTTTATGACATATTTGAGCAAACATACGTACATGAATCTTTTTTTTCTTTTTTTTTTTTTTTAAATCATTCACACCAAGAAAAGTAGTAATGCTACTAGTACACCAGGGAGGGGGGGTTACAAGAATTGACAGTAAAAGAGAAGACTGAGTATAGAGAGGATTGAGGAAATGACAAAGGATGAATGGGATTCAAGAAGGCTGAAGATGATGATTGACATTGCATTTAAATCTTTGAAGATTGTCGTTATCAGGAGAGCAAGAAAACAGAAAAGAGTTCCACAGGCGGGAATTGCAAAAGAAACTGCTGGAGTAGAAGTGGCAGCTGAATTTAGTTATTTCAATAGTAAGAGAGTGGGACCTTGATGCTAATCTGAAGCTGAGGTGCCTGATCAAGACAGACAACATTAAAGATCCTCATTTGAATTTTGTCAAGAATCACAAGATATATAGCAAACTACATTAACAGCTTCTTTTCATGCACTTCCCACCTGTGGAACTCCCTTCCATATACTTGCTTCCTCGACGGCTATAATCTCCAGGAATTTAAATATAATGTCAATAGACATCTCCTATCACACTAACTCACATCCATTCTCACAAGCTCTTTTTCCATCTACTCCACCCACATCCTCGGTATTTTCATCCGTCTATTACCCTCCTCCTGACATTTCCTATAACTAACCCCTCTTTATCATCGCTTTCTCCTATGAAACCCCCTGCGCAACAGTGGCAGTAGAATGCCTTGCTTGGGGTGGGATGCTTTTTAAAAAAAAAAAAAAGCAGGAACACCAGACCAGATACGGAAGCAGTATTCCATGCACAGACAAATGGTAAATTTGTAAATGCACAAGATGGATTCTGAATTTTGGCAAATTTGTTATTGAGGGCTTCAAAATGCTTTGTTAGGCTTTAGGTAAATGTACATCATGTCAAGCAGAATTTTTTTCATGTGGACCATTGGCAAACAATCAGCTTTACTTGTAGTTTAGTTAATGGAAGAAGAAAGGACATTTTTACTTAGAATCAGAAAGAAACAAAATTTCTGAGACACATAATGAAAAAAAGGCTTGTAGAATTCAACACTCACAGGATATATTGAAAACAAATGGGACAAAGAAGGTTATAGTCATGAATAAGTTTTCTGGAATGGTGATTAAAACAGCTGTAGGCATTTTTATTAGTTTTATTTTTCCAAGTACTTAACACTTTGTTGCATATTGGTTACAATTGTAACCTCGCTCTCACCTTTGTCACATATTTGTAACAATTGTTTGCTTATAAGACACCATGAAATTTCTAAATCAGCATAGTCATATAGTTGTTAAAAATGCACAATACAACCTTTTTTCTAGTGTATTTTTATTATATTATTAGTTTCAGTCAGTGCCATTCACCTTAGTCTGTATTGGAGAGTATCCAATCAAAATCAAAATGGCGGCACATATGAGAAACCACTGTTAGTACATTTATAGTCATTGTCTTCCAGTAAATGACACTTTGACATTTTTCAAAAAATGGCCAGTACAGCCAAGCAAACAACATCATAAGATGAATCAAAATATTATCTTCATTTACTTACCTATGAATCCAGTACTTATAATACAACTTTTGAAAATCTTTGTGACCTTCCATATTAAATCTGTTGATCAATTCTTCAATGATTGTAACTGTTCGAGCAATTAGCTGGTCTTTATCTAGCATCTCCAATTCTGTCCCATGGTCAATATTATGTTGTTGGATCAGGTCATTAATGCACAATGTTGGTTTGCTGTTGGACACATTAAAACCACAGCCTTTAAATAAAAAAAAATATTAAGAACCATTATAGCACATAAGTCTGGTTAATGGATCCAAAGTTTACAGACATAAAATGCAGAACTAAATATAAAAATAATGTACAAATAATATAGCAGTTCTTCTGGTATTGCCAAACATGGCAATATTTATAGGATCAGATATTTATCAACTGTCCTACAAGACATTGGTTACATCTTCAACATATGAAGTGAAACAATCAGTTACATTGTCTAGATTGTAAAGATTTTACAAAACTACAAGGCAAAATGAGTATATTTGTTTAAACCACACCCATCTAGATAGCACCTTTGCCTGAAAAGATGGATACAGGTTCGAATACTATTAGAAAGCATATTTTCTTTATTAAGCCTCTCGAATAAACAGGCAGTGGACATAAATTTACACTGTCTGTGTCCCATTGAATATAACATTTAAAGTAACAATGAAAGATTATAAATAAAATCCATTCTTTAAAAATATACAGATAGTGTTGTGGAGTTGTAGTGACCAGTTTAACCGGAAGTAAGACACGGAACACAGGAGGTAGGTTAAAACATTGTATTAGTATAACAAGAAATCATTTGCAAGGCAAAAGTATGTGACTCAAATGGTCAAAATAAAATATATTTGGGCTCAACCAAAGACACCTTTAGAACCAGGTGGTTTAATCACAGGTCTACATTCAAAATAGAAAAATTAAAAAACTGTACAAAATTGGCTAGCCACGTGTGGAAATTCAAATCAAAATATGGAAAAGACCAAGACATAACATGGAGTAGAGTAAAAACAGCCAAGCCTTACAACAGTAGAAAAATATGTAGACTATGCCAAGAAGAAAAATTAGAAATTATGCTATTCCCTAACAAAAATGAATTGTTAAATGAAAGAACGGAAATTATGGCTAACTGCATCCACACTAAGAAATACCTCTTAGGTTCATACAACCATGGATGAAAATGCCATAATTCGGTTTCATTTAAAATTGCACGTTCATAAATTCTCTGCCACATGAGTGTTCAAATAAAACACCATTACAAGAACATTCTTAAAAAGAAAAAATGGTAAACGGTAAAACCAGTTATTAAAAATTGCCTGAAGACACCACTCATGGTAGGAACCTGGGTAGCGAAATAACTTGTTTAAAAATGGAAAATATATATATATAGGGAGTTTATAAAGGAAAAGCTAGACTAAACTATCACCCGGTTCACACTCCACCCATGTCTATTGAACAGGTGAAGAGGCTCACCCCTAGTTGCTTGTTTAGGATGTGGTTTCTGGCTTTCTCTTTTCCAATCTTTTCATTCCTACGTAGCCCGCCCCCTGCGCTTCAGTGGTGTTACCGCATTGCTCGGGGTGATATGATAAAAACAAAAACTCAACATGTCATATTAGTTATAAACTATAGTTCATTTCAATGAGCTTAACTAGCTCATACCATCAGACTCTTTTACAATATTCCTCCATCTGGCATAAAATGAAGAGGGAACATAATAGAAATAATAATAATAAACATAAGATTGCAAATAAATAAATGACAATAAATGTAAGGGAAAGAATAGAGATAGTCCAGTTCCAAATATGGGTAGTATCCATTTGAAGTTATTTTGACCATCTTAGATGGCATGACCTCTAAAAAAAAAAAACAATTCCCCTGACTTTAGGCGTCTATTTGACCCCACCAGGTCAACCCACTTACTTATACTAACTTTTATCCACATATACCTATGTGTACCTTCCCACATATACTTACCCTTTGATTTTATTTATATATACACACACACACACACACAAAATATAGGGTCTACAGTACAATAACATATATATATAGGGAAACATCACAAAACCGAAAAGCACAGCTCTATGAACATAAAAGAGACCTACATTTGGACATTTTAACTCTTGTATTACATTGAAATAATGTAAGACACAATTTTTATTTCTCAGATGCTTGTTTAATTAAAAAAGATAACCTTTTAAGGAGGAAGCACTATATTAATAGTATTACTACCAACTATAAACACACGATAAAAACCTTACATTTCTTCTGCATTTTTCCACAAATGTATAAAGATAGTTCCTTATATTCATAACATTGTAATAGTTTTCTATGTGAACTGCATTCTATCTTACTTCATAATTAATGTGGTTTCTGGCTTTCTCTTTTCCAATCTTTTCACTAGTACATAGCCCCCTGCGCATCAGTGACATTACCACCTTGCCTGGGGGTGATATGATTAAAAAAAAAAAATTAATTTTTCTCTCTATTATGATCTAAATTTTTTCAATTATCATACTGTTATTATTTTTATTATCATACTGTTATTATTTTTATTATCATACTGTTATTATTTTTATTATCATACTGTTATTATTTTTATTATCATACTGTTATTATTTTTATTATCATACTGTTATTATTTTTATTATCATACTGTTATTGTATGTTATCTATATTGGTTAATTGTAATATTCTAAGGATATAATATAGTACATTATATATCATTAATTTTATATTTTTGTTTTAATAGTTTTATAAATCAATTATGATATTGTATTAATTTTAATACATAGATATTTAGTATTTTAATACATACTATTCAATTGAAAGATTAACAACTTATTTTCAAAATTGATTTGTTTATAAAAAATTAGCTTCATACTTGTATACATTTTTTAACTAGAATTTTAAATGGAAATTTATTTCGTTTTGTCATTCACACACATACCAATGTTATAAATATATAAACACAATTCTTCTATAGTTTTAGTTGTATGTGGATGGATTCAACCATGAGTTTTTAATTTTCCTTCCACATACAACTAAAACAACTTTGAGATATTACTTACCACATATCAGGCAAAATGGTGAACATAAACGAGAGTTGTAACAGAAAATAACATGTATCCAATATTTATGCATGTTGCTATATATATATATATATATATATATATATATATATATATAATCTAAATCTAAACTTATTTATAAATGAAACTTTGTCTCTGTGTGTGTATCCGTTACCTACAGACTCCGAAACGGCTAAACCGATTTTCTTGAAAATTTACACAGTTGTACTATAAGCGTCTGCGAGTGTTCTTAGCTAGGTTTTGTGTTGAGGTACCCCCAATAAATATTGATAATTGAAAAAAAATCGGTTTATAGAAGGAGTGGTCCGATTTTAATCAATTTTGATACACTCATAGACAAAGACATAAGAAACGATATTCAGAAGTTTCAAGGTTGCAGTTCTTACAATAGTGCAGAAAATCGATTTTATATATATATTTATATATATATAAAAGGCAAGATGTTTGTGTGTCTGTTTATCTGCCTGTATATCCGTATTTTTTTCAGCCCTTTTATTTTAGTTTTTGCTTCGATTTAGCTCTAAGTAGGTATAATTGTAGTTCTTAGTCTAAGCCATGATACCATTTACTCAGAAGACTTATTTAGCCTTCAAAATTCAGTTTACGACAAAAAAATTTATTTGATATCGATACCAGGGAATCAAAATTTGACTTACATCCATTCATTTTTCTTTCAGTCTACAGTTTCCCTTTAACTGGAAAAAAAACTATTGCTTTTTAGTCTTTCGTGCCAACATCCAAAGAGTCTGAGCTGCAGGACCATGGATTAGTTTTAATGCTTTCATTACACCCCAGCAACGCCAGGCTATACTGCTAGTATATATGCAATTTGTTATATATATTATATTATTTATATATTATATATGCGTGGTACTTATTTGAAAGTGCTCAATTCAGTGATAGAGCTGATCTATTCATATTGATAGGTGTGAGTTTGTAACCCTGGGTTTCACGCTCTTGTGATCGTCACACAAACTGATTCAGTTTGTCTGACGATTACAATAGCGTGAAACCCGGGGTTACAAACTCACACCTATCTATCTATCTATCTATATATATATATATATATATATAATATTTTTGTATTTAGGCAGCAAATTTTCTTTTAAACATGACAGATTAAATAAATTGCAAACTATATGTTTGCTTATTTTTAATAAAATCCATTCATATTCTCGGATAACCTTTCACATATTACAATCAAAACTGCAGTAATGTTCTAAAATGTTTGTAAAAAGAACAGTATTTCATGCTTTAACACATGCATGACCAAGACATTACAACATATAAAAAAATTCCATTTTGAATAATTTTCATGTTCTAATGAATGCTAGCAATTTGTCAACTGTTATATTTGAAGCAGGAAAAAAATGTACAGTAATTTTTATCAACTCAATTTTCGGTTACATTTGTTACCATAACTCACACCTCTGAAGATGACCATGGAAAGAGGTTGAAAGTACTTGGATACCTTAAGAAATGAATGAAAATAACATCTCTCAACGTTACAGCTCATTTCTGACATCTTTTGATTGTAATACATGAAAGATTATCCGTGAGTATGAAGGATTTTATTAAAAATAAGCAAACGTCTTGTTTGCAATTTATTTAATCTGACATTATATCTATATCATGTTGATATATATATATATATATATATATATATATATATATATAGACATATATATGAACAGTGTGTGTGTGTGCATGCATAGAAGACAGATCTAGATTTGAACTAAAACAGACAGACAAGATAGAAAAATTATGATCAAGACAGACAGACAGACTGACTGTGATATATTAACTAGATCAGGAGTCAGCAACTTTTAGGAGAGTGAGGGCCAAAAAACAAAAAAAAGCTATGTAGAATCATGGAAGAAGGTCAAACAGCTATGGCTCCAGTGTCATGGAGAAGAACCATGTTATTAAATATGTGAATAAATTTTCTACGTGTTTGAAGAAAGCAAGGATTCAATATAATTTAATAACTGACGAGAATTTTGTTAAAAAATATTACATCTTAGAAATAAATGTTTCATAAATCAGTACTGAAAAAAAAAATTCCATTAAAATCAGTTGAAAACACTATTTTATATACATTTAAAAGTGCCCGCTCACAAAAGCAATTTCACAGTGAAAGTGAGGCCGTACACTAATTTTGGCGATCCCTACAAATAAAACATAAAAGTAAAACACATTCTTCAGGTAAAAAGAAATATTTTTTTTAAATTTCGACACAATATATTCAGACTATCAACTGTCAGTTGGGTTTACCTATATTTATATCATGTCCAGAGTAAGGTAGCGGGCTAGACAAGATTTACTCGAGGGGCGGATGTGGCCCGCGGGCCAGGGGTTGCTGCTGTTGAAATAGATAGATAAGAGCAAGACACAGACAGAGTATGTTATATAATGAAAAGACAAAGCAAAAGTATCACGACATTAAAATCAACAAAAAGTTTTCCATTTCTTTAAGTTTATGTTAAATAATGGTGGTTCATTCACCTGAGATATGGAAGGTTTTGCTGATTCTCTTTTCGTTACGGATAAGAACTCTTCGAATAAATATTGCCCTCCACCTCATCTACCACAACCAACTCTTTTATACACGGCGATATTCATTAAAATCACATTGTTCAGTAACTTGTCCTTTCAGCAGGGAGACCTCGGCTCTCCGGACAAAGGACAGCAACAATGATAGCCTTATGGTGTTTGCACTGTGGTGCCTACCGAACCCTCTCCTCACTTCGTCTGCTGCAGTTCTCCCTCCCACGAACCCGAACTAGTGGCTGCTTTTACCCTACCACCCACCCTATCCATTTGATCATTGTTAACACACAGATATCAAATGACAGTCAACATGTTGTGATTCAGGAGGGCAGGTATATGTTTATAAAAGAATATTATATATATATATATATATATATATCCACATTGTTGAGAGAGTAAAAGAGAGTGCAAGAGAGCAAGAGAGCAAGGTCCTAATTATAGCCAATACCAATCTCTCCCCCACAACTAACCTTTTCTTTCTACACCCTGCAGTGAGTCAGGTTAGCTACTGTAACAGAGTCCATTCAGCAACTAGGCCTCCAACTGTTTAAGTGGGTTCTCAACAATATTTAGAGGGGAGGGGGAAATCACATTCTCTTTGTTCGAATGGGGTCTTTGAAATCAGAGGAGAAGGCCGACACCCAAATATACAACACTGAACTCTGCAGTGCTTACCAGGTTCTCTGCATGGTCTCAAAAGCACCATTTAACCAATTTGAAAATCTTTCAAATAAGTCCGGGTGGAAGAGTAATTGGTATCTTCTCCATAATACCACTTAAAACATTTTCCAGAGGAATAAGCCATTACTTGCATACCTCAATTGATTCATTCATTCATTTTCTATGACATTAACCATTTGCAGGTTATTTAAAGCCAGTAGATATTTTTAGATTGTAAGAATATTCTTTTGGTGGGGTGGTAATAATGATTTATGATAATAGCCTTTACAAATTAACCCATAGCTGGGGAGAAGTTAGATGCATATCTAATCAGAATTTGATAAAGAAACAAGAAGTTATAATGTGTATATAAAGTAGGGAATCCATTCTATATTACAATCGATATATAAACTGATCTGTCATGTTGTGGCCACAGCAGTTTTTTATAGATTTATATTCCAGAGAACGTAAATAAATCTAAAGAAATGCCTGTGTAGCTAATCAGTATTTGATTAATTCATTCATTCATTTTCTATGGCTTATCAACTGACAAGCAATTATGTGTATATAAAGTGGGGGATCCATTTTATATCAGTATATCGCCTGGTTCACACTCCACTCACGTCTATTGAACAGGTGAAGTGGCTCACCCCTTGTTCCTTGTTTAGGATGTGGTTTCCGGCTTTCTCTTTTCCAATCTTTTCTTTCCTACGTAGCCCCCTGCAATTCAGTGGCATTACCGCCTTGCTCGGGGTGATATGATTAAAAAAAAAAAAAAAAAATATAAACTGGTCCCTCAATTTGTGGTCACTGTAGCTTCTATATATTTATATTGCAGAGAATGTAATGAAATCTAAAATACATGTCTGTGTAGCTAATCAGTATTTGATTGATTGAAGGTCCCAAACTAAATAAAAACAAAGCTTTCTCAGCAAAATGTTTATATTGTCATTAAGAGGATAGATTAAAGTATTTAATTTATTTTTTTTTTTTTTAATTTTTTAATTATTTCTAGCACATTCGAAATTTTGGTAGAGTGTGAGACCTAAATTGAAGCAGGGTTTATTACGTAAAAAAAAAACGTAATATTACGCAATGCACTTTTTTGACTGTGAAAAACATTAATTTGGAAATTCTTGCAAAAATCAAATAATGGTCGGATTTTGATGAAAACTTCAGGATTTATTCATAATTGACTGAAATCAATTTTAACTCTGTTATTTTTAGAAAATATTGGTAAAAATATATAATTTTTTTTTTTTTTTTTTACATATGTTACCCCCTACCAATTAATATCTAGAAATCTCTAAAAATTCAACTAACAATTAAATTTAGGAGTCATTTGGGAAATGCTAATCAGCCATCTTTGTTTTCTTCAGTTTTAGTACTTTCTAAAATGTAGGTCCGAATTGCAAAAAATGCAATAACTATGCCAATTTTTATTTGGATAAACTTTTAATTGCTTTTATGAACAATATAAATTAAGCATATCATAGTCTAAAAAGAAAATCAATGAATAATGAATTTTTACAAGAATTATTTTCATTATTTAAATTTTTTTTTATAATAATATATAAAGTTTCAAAAATATTTTAAAATTTTCTTCCTCCATTGGGCTAGCTAGGGTATGAAATTGAAGCATGAAGACTACATTTACTAATCGAAAATTGAAAAGCTTAATACAAATGGTTTAGCCATTGGATTTTTAAAATAATTAAAACATTTTGCGTGCATATCTTATTTGTACAGGTGGCTGTACGTGATATTTATCATTACAATGTAACGTGATTCAAGGGTTGTCCTCCCTTACAATAAAAAAAATAAAAATTAAACCAAATTCATCTTACATACTTAGCGTTTTTTGGCCGGCTACTGTAAATCATATCATTATCGCCTCTTGATAAGGTGATGACAGATGTGATAACAAGAATAACGTAATTGAGAAATGCTTTTTTAAAACATTTCAGGCAGTAAGCAAGTAATTCTTGTTTCAAGTCAACTTAAAGTAAGTTTAAATTTGATATTTGAATAAAATACTGTGTCAGCGAAATGTATTTTATTTTTGGAAGATTTTTTTAAAACCGAGAATTTTCTGTTTACAATCAATGAAAAAATAGCAGAAGATTTGAAATTTTAAAAACATTTTTTAAACCTAAAAAATTTTTGATTCTGATCAATATGATTTCGGTTTGAAATACACCAGGGTATTTTGCTTACTGTAATTAGTCAATTTTAATCTTTTGGCTTTCAATTAAAGCTAGAATTAAAGCTCCAAGAAAACTTTATTTTTAAAAATTCAATTTAAATTGAGGTACCTAACTTAGTTCTCCAATTAACAATTCTGAGCCATTATCTATTGCACCACCTGCACCTTTAAGCTTACAGCACCTTGTATTTGCAAGTGGTTACCCATCTGGGTATAAACCAGGATAAACATTGTTTAACTTTGATGATCATACAGGAATTGGTGCTTCAACATGCAGCTGTAATATATTACCTTGACTCGACATAAATGCAATTGACAAAATTCTTATGTATTCTAGCCATGGATGGTGGTGATGGGGCGCAACATCAAAAGACAGAAACATAGGCAATAGCTGACAAAGATATGATTGACATCAAAAGCAAAAAACCCAGGCAACAAAGGCTTGAGAGATAATAGTTGGTAAAAATGATTGACAGATCTATCTAGCCATAGATGACATCAATTAAGCAACAACCCAAAAATGCAAAAATGCATAGGAATTTTGAGGTTATATAAGTTTAATGTTTCTGGTCAAAGAAGGGAGAGAACAGAACTCCAAAACAGCTGCATGCATGATGTAAATCAAAGGTCATTTACCCGATGTCAATTTGTAAATTAGTGCACAGTTATTGCCTATGATCATATGGTCATACATCAAGATGTCTACTAGTAGGATACAATGCAGAGAAAAACAAACTTTTGAAACATTACAGAACTTTCTTCTGACATGTACGTTCTTCAAAACAAAAAAATTATAATAACAGAAAAAGGTAGGTATTCTCTCATTTTTCTCTTCCAGTGCATTGCATGTTACTTTCGTTTAAAGATTTTTTCTTTTCAGGGTGTCACAAAGGGGTTGAACAATGCTACAAAGTTGATAAAAAAACTTGCTAAAAAAGTGAAGGACACCTGAAGCAAATCAGTCCTTTAGTTGGAAGAAGTGATGGCCAACATGCGGCCCATAGTGGATTGAGTTAGTATACGAATGAATGAATGAATAAATGGAAAAAAATAGAGAAAGAATAAAGGAACAAAAGGGAATTATAAAAACTAGAATTAATGTTCAACTGAAAAGGTGAAGGATGTTGCCGTGGCAAAAGATTCTAAGACATGCAGAAAACTTTGGAAGTTGATAAAAGTTTGCGCAAGATGATTTATAACAAGAGAATTTATATAATCACATGTCACAGGAATGTGATTTTCTATGTGTAGCTTAGGTGTGGCATAAGGTCAAAATTCTGGAGCGTATAGTGATGATCTAACTCACTACTCAGTTGTAATTGTTCTAGTACTAACCATTATATCATGTTGAGTGTGTAGACGGATAACATAGTGAAAGTTTAAAAAAAGGAAAGGAGAAGAGGAAGAAAAATATTTCTTTCATGCCAATTGTGTTCTGGCCTGATTCATTAATATGCCTAATTTAAGAAACTAATTTGGAGTTTACATTAGGAAAGTGTCTCTTTAACTGGAATTAATAAAAAAAGCGCACAATTGCAGAAAGTAGAGCAGTGGAGAGTGTAACCTTTGATATTGATAATTTTTTTTTTTTTTTTATAAGCATTTCACCCCGAGCAAGGCATGTCACTGCCACTACTGTGCAGGGGGCTACATAGAATGGAGAAAGGATGATTAAATATAGGAAATGTCAGAGGGTGGGTGATAGGCGGGTAAGGATACTGAGAATGAGGGTTGGGTAAATGAGTGTTCTGAGAATAATTGGGAGTTAGCGTGATAGGAGGTGTCTATTGACCCTACATTTAAACGCCTGGAGATTGTAGCTGTCGGGAAAGCAGACTTGTGGAAGGGAGTTCCACAGGTGGGAAGTGCGAGAAAAGAAGCCGTTGGAGTAGAATTTATGGTTACATCTTATTTGTTTAACTGTAAGGGTGGGACCTAGTTGCTAATCTAGTATCTCGTGTAAATTCGTGCTTAGGCGGCACCAGTGATCTAAGCTCATCGGAGCAGAAGCCATGAAAGTACTTGTAGAAGAGGCACAGGGAAGCCACATCACACCGGTGAGAGAGTGGTTGCAGCCGGTCTGCCAAGTCAGTATCAACCATGTTACAGATCCTCCTTTGTATTTTGTCAAGAAGCCCAAGGAGAGCAGCAGGGGTTTGTATTACTATTGCTTGCATGTATTGTTCTGTATTATTGATTGATTTTATGTGCTCATGCAGTGTCATGGCCAAAATAACGGAGATGTAATAACCATGTTTTTGAAAATTGTTGTTGTATGTATACGCTTTTGTACAACTGCGAGGAGAGATGCACTTGAAATGCTCATATGGGAAAAATAAAATGACAAGATTGACACAAATATATTCTAGCTGTGGATGGTGGCAACAGAGCGCAACATCAAAAGACAGAAACACACGCAATAGCCAACAAAAGATATGATTGACATCAAAGGCAGAAAACACAGGCAACAATGACTTGAAAGAGGACAGCTAGCAAAAATGATTGATAGATATATCTGGCCACAGATGACATTGATTAAGTGTAAATTTGTAGAAATTTAGGAGTTATCTAAATCTGTTTCTGGCTGAAGAAGACATAGACAAAAAGAACAGAGAACTCCCCACCTGCTCCAGCATGTGTGTGATTCTCTCTGGCTATACCCATACTCTAAACAACCATCACCAATGAAAAATAAAAATATAAGTTTATATTTTTATATATACGCATTCTTGCTCCTCATTGTCAGTCAAGATGATCATCATTGCTGTTTTCCAGATTATGGCTATAGCCTTTGGTTGCAACTTCATAAAAAATTTTCCAAATGTTGGAGAATTTTTGTCTTTAATTTCAACTGAGATTAAAGCCAAAATATGACAATTAGAACGGCTCATGATTAAACATGATAGACATTCATTGTCTCTTATTTTTAACAGTATATGTTTAGAAAATTATTTGCTGCCTCGATACACTAAATATGTGTGTGTGTGTGTATATATATATATATATATATATATATATAATGCATAGGTATATATCTGTGGGCATGCATATGTGTATCAGTCAGTAAAGTGCCATACGTGATACACGCTTTGGGCAATCATCTCGAAAGAGACATGACTGACTGGGCAGATGATTATCCCACAGTAGGTTGCCATTGCTTTCTGCAGTAGACTGGTTGCCGACCAAGGCTATAGAACTCAATCTGTACTATGATTTAACCCATAACTAGAGAGGAAAGATGGAATAATACCTTTCCCAAGGGTATTTGTGTATAAGTGAATGCAAAAACTCCAACTGGAATTCGAACTCGGCTCCCGAATTTGCTGTTCCGAGTCAATATCCACTGCACCACAACGCACATCGCAGGCAACCATCCCTATTTAGGAACACTGGTCACATCAATATTCATTCTCTATTTGGCCTTGTGTTTTTATTAGTATTTTGTTTTTGAAGCTACATTCCCACCTTGATTTTCCAAAGAATAAGAACCATTTTCATTACTTTGAATTATTTTCTATCTCTCCCCCCCCTCCGGTAAACCAATTGATTCTCCCCCTCAAAGCAGTTGTTTTCCTGTAGACATAGGGGCTACAGCTTTGTTTTCTTACAATCACATCTGCTTCCATATTGATAAATTTTCATTCTGTAGGGACAATAGCAGTTGGTCAGTACACTTTGTTTATCTAAGCACCTCAGTGTGGGGTTAGGGTTAGCAATATAGTCCAGTCCATCATAACGAATGAGTAGGGAGGTTTATCCTTACTAGATGCCCTATACTTGTAGTCTTGTGTCAAACTAAGCTTATTTATCTTATGTGCCTTGTCCTTTCAGGACATAGGTGATCATGGCTTTCCACATCTCCCTATCCCTGGTGGCTCTTAGCACACTTTCTCCTATAACACCACACAACCCCCGTTCTATCATCCACCTGCTCAAGCCCTTCAAATATGTTATCTGCTGCTTTCCACTGTCTTTTTTTCCTTCTATCTAGCCTGTTAGTATCAGATTCTCCAAGCCTTCCATCCTCATTGCATGTTCCAGGAACTTCAGTTGTCTCTTCCTAATGCTCAATATTAATTTCCTTTTCATCCTTTCCTAAACCTCGTCATTGCTCACTCCATGATATCTGCAGCATCCTTCTGTAGGACCCCATTTCAATTGCTTCAAGTTTTTCCTTCATCTTTGATTATATTGTCCAGCTTTCACTGCAATATTGAAGAACAGACATCACATAACAATCCAGTACTCTCTTCTATTTTTCTAGTGAAAGTTTCCTGTATCTTAATACTTTACTCAGCTTCTGGAATGCATCCTTTGCCATGCTAATTTGCCTTCAGATCTCTGTGTTGCACTTTCCATTTTCTGTTAGAACACTTCCCAGGTATTGCATTTTAGTATTGAAAGATTGAGGGTAAACCTAATTACTTAGTCCCAATTCAGCTATAATTTATGTAAATGTCAAACAATTTTACAAATATGTCACATGACAGTCTGCTCAGAGGCATGAAACTAAGTTACCTTACAATTTGGTGCCAATTCATCAGAATGACATGTCAACTCCAGAAATCCATTTTCTTTCACTTTTTATAACTGAGGTCACATCACTAACTCTATCACCAATTTTGTATGAGACACCTTGTGAGGATCAAACTAATCAGTCATAATGGTCTAGCTTTACTAACCTTAGTAATCAGGCTAACCTTACTACCATCATTCCACGCTGAATATTAGACTTTATTTGTATTATTTAATGTTGAGTTATGTATTGGATTCCTGTGAGGATCAAACTTACTGTTCAGTAGTAATCATCAGTGAAGCTCATTAACCATAACCCAACACCAAGGTGCATGAAACAAAAGAAGAGAGCTCTTCACCTCTTTGACTTAAAAAAAAAAAAAAAAAAAAAAAAGAAAATCACAATTTGACTAAGCAGAAAAAAATACTACAAACACAATTTCTCCTTTTATCAAATCAAAAATAATTATCAACTAAGGATGGTCTGAGTAAAGCTGAGATAATTTTTTTTTTTTTTTTTAAATATCAATATTTTGTGTGTATGTGTTTGAGGCTGTTATATTCATTTCACATTAATACACTTTGGAAAAAAGGATGAATTCATCCATTCTCTTCACCCAGGGTGTGCAGGTGGTGTAACAGATAGAGGCTCGAAATCAGAGATCTGAGTTCAAATTCTGTTTGAGTTCTTTACATTCACTTACATGCATTTCATTTACATTTCCCCCACTATGGGCATTATTATACCCATGATATAATAACAGCATATTTCACAGATAGAATACCTTTGGGAATAGTATGAATCCATTTCTTCTCACCCCCATCAACTATGGGTTAAATAGTAGAACATATCTGGGAAAATCATTATCTTTCAAAATTTGTTAATGCAATTTTCACTTGAAAAAAGCTTACGGCCATATCACGTTGAATACACCAGTTCTTGCTCGATCACTGAAGTTAAGCAACATTGAGCCTGGTCAATACTTAGATGGGTGACTGCTTGGGAATACCAGGTACTGTAAGCGTTCAGTGACGGATGTGCGTTGTGGTGCAGTGAATATTGACTCAGAAAGAGAAATCGGTGAGCCAAGTTTGAATGCAGGGTATTCAACTGGAATTCACTTAAGCAGTGGTACCCTTGGAAAAGGTATTAATCCATCCCTTCCCTCTAGTTATGGGTTAAATAACAAGGGTAGGACTTGGGGACCTTGCCCTTAAAAAAGAACAAATTCCAATGAACTTCGGTGGTCGAGCGAGAACCGGTGTATTCAACGTGATATGGCCGTAAGCCTCACCAGGATAGACTAACCAAAAAGGATTAAATGATATGAGGGTTCCCCTGAAATGTATAGTGGCAAAAGAGCAATCAAATGTCCCTGGAAGGTTACCAACTCAGAGAGATAAATGAGGAAGACCTGAAGGCGCAATGGCCGAAACATTATGACGGAAAAAAGAAGCTGAATTTTTTTGTCTATAATAATGTTAATTCCTCACATATAAAGACAAAAGTACTTTTAAATAAATTCTCCTTCTTTGCCACTGCACTTAATTTGGTGGAATTATTCACATCGATCAAGCATTCATAAAATGAAAATTCAGCTCATGTCAGGCCACATTTGCACAAATGCAGTAGGTCATTTCGAAATGAAAGTTGCATTTTTGGAAACAAGAAATCTGTTTAAATGCAACAAAATTTTAATTTACTTCAAGAAATATATGCCCTATTATTTTAATTCTTGAGATTGAACAAAAGACAAATTTCTTTCCTCGTGCAGAAATCACTTTAGTTGAATATTTAATGGTAAATACGAGGAGCATTCAATAAATAAGGTGATTTTTTTTGGTATAAAGACTTCTAATACAGATAGAAGTTTACTTTTTTTCTTTTTTTTTCTTTTTTTTCCTTTACTTCTTTTTCAAAGGGATTTAATATTTTTTTGAAGATTGAAAAAAAACTTTTCGAGTATTGGAGATTAACAAAGATGGCCAACCAAGAAGCATGCTCCAGAATTGAACAGAGGTCAGTTATCAAGTTTTTGGTTGTTGAAGGGTGCAAACCAGTTGAAATTCATAGGAGAATGTCACCTATGTATGGTGCCACATGTTTCAACCAAAAAAATGTCTAGAAGTGGGGTAAATTTTTTAAAGAAGAACGAAGCAGTGTTGAGGATGAATACAGTCCAAGGAGGCCTACAGAAGTGTGGTCTCCTGAGGTGATCAAATCAGTCAATGACCTCATTCAGTCTGACAGAAGGGTGACAATGGATGACATTGCAAGGACTTTGAGCCCATCTGTTGGGACAGCACACAAAATTGTCTATGATGACCTTGCCTACTCGAAGGTCAGCTGCCGGTTGGTGCCAAAGATGCTTACTGCAGAGCACAAACAGAAGAGGCTGGGTTGGGAATTGCTTCCTCATCCCCCTTACAGCCCAGACCTTGCCCCTTCAAGACTTTCACCTGTTTGGTCCCTTGAAAATGTTCACGAGAGGTACAAAGTTTGAAAGTGACAATGAAGTCAAAAGTGCTGTGAGCGATTGGCTGAGACATCAGTCCAAAGATTTTTACCCTGAAGGAATACAGAAGCTTGTGGACAGATGGGAAAAGTGTGTGACACTGCTGGGAGACTACGTTGAAAAATAAAAAAACAAAGTGAACTTCTATCTGTATTAGAAGTCCTTATACTGAAAAATTCACCTTATTTATTGAATGACCCTTGTATTTATTATGATATTATAACAGGAGAGAGCTTGTAGAAAGGTTTATTGCCCCCTTTACATTTCTCACATTATAGGCATTATTATATATGATATAATGGCACCATATTTCATGGACAAAATGAAATAACTGAAAGAAAAAAAAATGACAAACAGGCTTTGTTTTCAGGGAGATTTTTATACCACTAAGATATACACAAAACTATATATATATATATATATATATATATAGCAATCGGAGTCTAACCTTACTGATGAGCTGTGATAAAGCGAAACCAATCTGTCTGCCGATGACTATTTACACTCTCACACCCTGATTGAGCACTCTGGAAGAATGGTAGACTTTGAAAAACAGTAGCTACTCTGGTATGTACGCATCGCTCATTCAGTAATGAATTAGAGCACTCTGGCTATTGGGCGGGTATAATGACAATATACATGCTAAAAAGTTTGCCTTCTTCTACTGAACGCCCATAGCCCAGAGGTAGAATCGCCGACTGATGCCAATTTGATCAGGTTTCAATCCTGGGTTAAAAGCAATCGGAGTCTAACCGTACTGATGAGCTGTGATACTGCAAAACAGATCTCTATGGATGACTATATATATATATATATATATATATATATATATATATATATATAGCATAATGATAATCCACGTATACTGTCTTAATATGTATAATATTCAAAATGCCTAAGTCCCTATTTAACCCTAGCCTATATGTATTTTGAATCTTTATAAATATTTCAATAGTTAAACATTTTTTTAGATACACTTAAAAAATTTTTCTTTAAAACAACATTTAAAAATATTATTACAGTTAGATTTAAATTTAAAAATATTCAAACTCTATTGTTTCCTACATCATGCGACAGATGCTTCTAGTTTAAATTTTAAAATAATTTTTGTTTCTGATGAAAGGCCGAGGCCGGTCTGAAATATCAAATATATATAATAATAGAAATAAATAAATACTGTCAAAAAAATACATTTTTAACTTACAACTTTTTAGTAGTTTTTCCTATATATATATATATATATATATATCCTACCCAAAGAAAAATATTTCACATATCAACACAGCAAGCAGAGTGTAAGAAAAAACAAAAAGGAAGCGTCTTACATATAATATGGAGATACACCTGTCTTTCCAGTGGAGCCATGTTTAGGACCCAAAATTTAAGCAGGCCTGATTCATCTAATATGTTTCAGGCAAGAATATATCCTATAAAGGGGAAACAACCAAGTTAAGGACTGCAAGACAGTTTCTTTCTATATCTGGAGAAGATAATTTCCCAAAATGAAATGGCACCATGGACTTGTAAGTTGTAGGACAAACAAATACATGTCTTGACACCAATAAGCTTACTGACCCCTTTCATCACTGTAACAGGATTTAGCATTTGTTATATGACCCATGTGACTTATCACCATCAAAGGGAGATAATCACCTTCTGTAGCCCTACAATAGAGTTGGGGGAGTGGTGAGATACAATATACAAAATCCAGTATACCCATCACGACATCCAGTCAGATAAGAGGATACCCTGCACGTGTATCACAGCCAAATGTGTGTGGATATAGTGACAGGTTCTGGTAAAAGCAAGGCATAACTTTGAAGTCAGGGCCAAGTTAGAAATGCTTTCAGGTCAGGTAAACCCAGTCCACTTATTCTGTCTCAAATTGAGGGTATTCCTAATTATCTAGATGTGACACAAATCGCCTTGCCTGGCTCAAACATCATATTTAAAAACAAAACAA
The DNA here is from genome assembly GCA_037127315.1 of Ascarosepion bandense. NCBI lineage: Eukaryota > Metazoa > Mollusca > Cephalopoda > Sepiida > Sepiidae > Ascarosepion > Ascarosepion bandense. The sequence goes on along the minus strand of JBBBDQ010001297.1, from coordinate 61,276 downwards.
AAAAACCTAAAGACCAGTTCAAGATTCTCCCTGACTATTTTTGCTCATGAAGAGATGCAGAGTGGGTCAACCCCTAAAAACATGTTCAACTGGGAAAGGTCAAGCAACTGATAAGCACAATTTACTCTAGTCCTTCTTAATTTTAAAAATCAGTTAAAATTACAAGAGCCTGGTGTCACACGAAGACATTATTATTATTATTATTATTATTATGTCATTTTTTCATCATATTTCGATTTCTGCTTTGGTCTCACTACCAACCAAGTCTGCGGGGAGACCTAAGGCAGGTAGTGGCATGTTGTTATGGCTCCATTTCATGTTTTCTATCTTCCCTATCATCTCCAGCATTACATAGATAAAGTTTTCCTTAGTGTGTGGGCTGTACTTAATAAGACAATTTTTTGTATATCTCTTAAGCTGGGGTTTCCAGGGATTCTTTCAATGTGTTGTTTTGTTCCATTTTTTATCATTCCAAGTGCACCTACTATCACTGGCACAACTCTTGTTTTCAATTTCCACATTTTTTTTTTATTATTATTATTATTATTATTATTATTATTATTATTATTCAGTCTGTTAAGTGCCAAACATGATACCCGCTTTGGGCGATCATGTCTCAAAAGAGACATGACTGACTGGCCAGAAGATTATCCTGCAGTAGGTCGCCATTACTTTCTGCAGAAGACTGGTTGTTAACCAAGGCTATAGAACCCAATCTGTCCTGCTATTTTTAACCCATAGCTGGAGGGAGAAGTGATACATGCAAATACCCTTGGGAAAGGTATTCATCTAAGTGAATGTGACAAATTCAAGAGAAATTCAAACTCAAGCTGATATCCATTGCACCACTATCTTATTGTTATTTAAACTAAATCAATGCTTACTGTATAATTCTTAATATGTGAGTAATATTATTAAATTTTATTTAAGATTAAAAATAATTAGAAATACCTGTGAAAATTTCAGTTTCCAATTTAAACATTCTGATGAATCTTAATTTTTAAGTTAATGATTGAATAAGCTCATGGCAAGTTCTACAACAATAAAATTTTTGTAGAAATTCCCTTATCACAATGTTAAATATTTGAGCTTTTTATTATATTTAAGATTAAAAATAATTAGAAATACCTGTGAAAATTTCAGTTTTCCTATTTAACCCTCTAGGGCCATTCGTATCATATTAATGGGGGATCTGTTTATTACTTCATAACAATATAGAACTGATCCCCCACTTTATGCCCAGTAGAAGCCTTAACCCTCTAGGGCCATTCGTATCATATTTGATACAGTATGAAAACAAGCCTTGAAAGAAATATTTTCCTGAAAAATTTTTTAAGAGAAATATTTTATAAATTTCAAATGAAAGCAGTACTGACTGCTCAGTCAATGAATACCAAATGTTTCCTTATAGGGAAATACCAAATGTTTCCTTATAGGGAAATACCAAATGTTTCCTTATAGGGAAATACTGTATCAAATATGATACGAATGGCCCTAGAGGGTTAAGTAGTAATTAGTGGGGGATCTGTTTATTACTTCATAACAATATAGAACTGATCCCCCACTTTATGCCCAGTAGAAGCCTTAACCCTCTAGGGCCATTCGTATCATATTTGATACAGTATGAAAACAAGCCTTGAAAGAAATATTTTCCTGAAAAATTTTTTAAGAGAAATATTTTATAAATTTCAAATGAAAGCAGTACTGACTGCTCAGTCAATGAATACCAAATGTTTCCTTATAGGGAAATACCAAATGTTTCCTTATAGGGAAATACTGTATCAAATATGATACGAATGGCCCTAGAGGGTTAAGTAGTAATTAGTGGGGGATCTGTTTATTACTTCATAACAATATAGAACTGATCCCCCACTTTATGCCCAGTAGAAGCCTTAACCCTCTAGGGCCATTCGTATCATATTTGATACAGTATGAAAACAAGCCTTGAAAGAAATATTTTCCTGAAAAATTTTTTAAGAGAAATATTTTATAAATTTCAAATGAAAGCAGTACTGACTGCTCAGTCAATGAATACCAAATGTTTCCTTATAGGGAAATACTGCATCAAATATGATACAAATGGCCCTAGAGGGTTAAACATTCTGATGAATCTTAATTTTTAAGTTAATGAATGAATAAGAATAAGCTCATGGCAAGTTCTACAACAATAAAATTTTCATAAAAATGCTCTTATCATATCGTTAAATATTTGAGCTTTACAACTTTAACAAAATTTTGCAATAACAATCATAAATATGAATGCTGGTCATTATTTAAAGAAGTAAGGGGGTACAAATGTAAAGAATTGAAAATGCCAATTTTTTTTCTTTTTCACTGAAACAGATGTTAAACATTTCTATCTTCCTTTCTTTCTTTCATTTTCTCACTCAAAGCAATTAGCATCTCTGATATATCTTTTCCATCTTTCCACGGGATCGAAATGGAATAACGAGTTGTTTATGATGTATTTGCAGGGAATAACAGTCATGCTAAGAGAGAAACAAGCAGAAGTATAAGATATTTAACCCAGCACTAATAACGATACAAAAGGTTACAAAGGTAATATATTATTAACTAGCAGTATAGCCCGGCGTTGCTCGGGTGTAATGAAAGCTTTAAAACTAATCCATGATCCTGGAGCTCAGCCTCAGCCTAAAGAATATTTGAAATAATAAAATACATGCGACAATTTACCAAGCGCACCTAATATATATATATATATATATATATATATATATATATATATGCGAGCAGTATAGCCTGGCGTTGCTCAGGTGTAATGAAAGCTTTAAAACTAATCCATGGTCCTGGAGCTCAAACACTTTAGATGTTGGCACGAAAGACTAAAAAGCAATAGTTGTTTCCAGTTAAAGCGAAACCGTAGACTGAAAGAAAAATGAATGGATGTAAGTCAAATTTTGATTTTCTGGTATCGATATCAAATAAGTTTATTTCGTTGTAAACTGAATTTTGAAGGCTAAATAAGTCCTCTGAGTAAATGGTATCATGGCTGAGACTAAGAACTACAATTATACCTACTTAGAGCCAAACCCAAAGCAAAAACTAAAATAAAAGGGCTGAAAAAAAATACAGACATACAGGCAGATAAACAGACACACACAAACATCTTGCCTTTTATATATATATATATATATATATATATATATATATATATATATATATATAATCGATTTTCTGCACTATTGTAAGAACTGCAACCTTGAAACTTCTGAATATCGTTTCTTATGTCTTTGTCTATGAGTGTACCAAATTTGATTAAAATCCTTCTATAACCTGATTTTTTTTATTATTGATTTTCGATATTTATCGGAGGTACCTAAACACAAAACCTAGCTAAGAACACTCGCAGACGCTTATAGTACAACTGTGTAAATTTTCAAGAAAATCAGTTCAGCCATTTCAGAGTCTATAGGTAATGGACAGACACACACAGACAAAGTTCCATTTGCAAGTAAATTTAGATTTAGATATTTATTTAACCCAACACTAATAACTATAAGACTTTTGAAAGTGTTACTACTGTTAGTCATCTAGCCCAAGCCAAATAATTTTATAAGGCTAAGGACTATACATACATATATATATATATATATATATATATATATATATACATACACTATATTAGCCATCCACATACAAGCCTGTTTCACAGCTCATCAGTGTGGCTAGACACATCCACTTGCTTCTGTCCGAGATCGAAACTCGACCTATTTGGTGTCAGTCTGAGCCACTACCCCCAAGCTATGGTCGTATAGAATCAGAGAAGGGAAATTTTAACGTGTTGTATATAAGCAGTGCATACACATGCCAGTCGCTGAAAGAATTCATTTCTAAAGAATAATACATCTATCTCAGAAGTGAAAACTATTTATTATATATATATATATATATATATATATACTGTAATGGTTGTTACAATGTTTTTAAATTCATAGTATCACTACACAAAAAATTTCTCATGTTTCGAAGCCAGCCCATTATGTTTTGGCTTCATCCTCAGGTGATTTTTTTAGAAAATTTTCGAAACATGAGAAATTTTTTGTGTAGTGATACTATGAATTTAAAAACATTGTAACAACCATTACAGTATAACACTCTACATTTGTATCGAGCACTGTTTATAAAAGTAAATGCATGAACAAAAAGGTAAATAAACCTACAAGTTCAACAACTTAGTTACAATATATATATATATATATAACATAATGATGATCCATGTATACTGTCTTAATATGTATAGGAAAAACTACTAAAAAGCTGTAAGTTTAAAATAGTGTTTATTTATACTGTCAAAAAAATACATTTTTAAACTTACAACTTTTTAGTAGTTTTTCCTATACATATACATACACGTACACTTAAGGAGGAGGACCATGGCAAACTATAAAACAAATAGTTTTAATAAAATATCGCTGCCCCCACCCACCTCCCAAAAGAAGAGATATCAAAAAAGATAAAAAGATCTGCTCAAAAAAGTAAAGACAAAAACACAAGGCAAGCCTTTTGTCCAACAAAATTAGTCATGGGCAGATGTAAAAAGATTAAAATTAGGTAAAATTTAGGTAATTTTGGTTTATTTATTTTATATATATATATATATAACTTTCTTGTCAGAATATGATGGTGGAAAAATGTCTGAAGCCACAGCTGTAGATAGTAACAGTTGGATCGGCTGATGATACTAAAACACCAAATAAATTAAAGAAAGAACAAAACGGAAAGTTTGGACTAACTTATGCCAACAGAAACAACATATGGAATGGATGCAAAAAGAAAAAGAAACAAACATTCTTTCCTTCCTTCCTTGCCATTATTTGTTCTGTATCTTGTCTTCTTCATTTGTTGTAGCCAGACAAGAGATCTAAAATCAAAGCAAAGGCAAATAGGAACGGAACTACCCGACTCTGTCACTGTTGTCTGGATTCTTTGTACGGAGGGGGGGTGTAAGCAAAATAGAGGACAGGGTGGTGGTTGGGTGTTAGATAAGGGGAGTAAAAGAATCAATAAGAGGGTATATAATGAGAAGAAGGATATCGAGCTTAAATCTCGCATTGGGTGGGGAGCACTCTTTTGTCAATGGACATTGGATTTGTGTTTAAGAATAGTCTACACCCAGAAAAGCAGTATATTGTGTCGGGATCTGGAAAGGTAGGTACAAACTATATCAAATATCAGAGAAAAAGATTATGTGTAATATACTGATCTTTAAATCTCTCACAAAGACACACAACAGAGTGCTGAGAAGTTCACAGGCCAACCAAAAAACCCTTTCAAGAAATAAAAATTGTGATATTTGGCCAGATTTCATGATGTAGGGTCATGGCCAAGAACTTTTTAACATACAAACAAAACAAGTCTATATTCACATTATATATCCATATAAATAAAAATGTAATAGTTCGTTTGTTACTATCTGCTAATCTAGAAAACGGCTGCACCAAATTTTACTATAGCATTTTAATCAAATACGAGCGTGTTTTTATATACCTTATAATAAAAAATATTGCGATATTAAAAAAATATATATTTTGCAAAGACGATTAGAGCCAATGAGAGCCGAACCAGAAAAAATACTTCATTTTTAATATGGATGCTTTAACAGACAACTTTGTTATATCATAGAAAACATAGGAAAATTCCAAATTGAAGGTAAACAAAGCATTTCTTCTTATTTCTATTTTGGCAGGGGTAAACAGGAAAAATCTCTTTCCTTTAAAAACAAATTTCCTATTTATATTGTTTCAATGAATTATTGTCTAATTGCAAATGCCTCATATATATATATGAGGCATTTGGAATGCTTATACTTAACTGATTTTTGCATACATGGTGGAAAGTACTTCCCTGTACTGAAAGCTTTATATATATATATATATATATATATATATATATATATACACACACACACACACACACACAAGTGAATAAGGAACAAAGAAAATATTTACAACGTTCAAAACATTAATTTAAAGCAATGCTCAATATAAAAATGGAGCTATGAATATTTATTATAAATTATAATATAGAACATGTCCAAACTACAATCTACTACAAAGTATACACATACATATATTTTTTTCAAACAGGTTTGATAAAAATGAACTGGCAAGGTCTGTCAGATTAATTTTTTTATTGTATTTTTTGTAAGACTAGATCATTAACCACGATGCCATAGTGTGACACCTCACTCAAATATCAAAACTATTTTACAGAAAGTAAATAAAATTCTCAATTTCCAAATATTTTCACTCTATAATATTGGTACTTCCATAAAGCAGTGAATGATAGACCATCTAATCATCGATGGAGAAGAGACTGAGAAGGCCATGGACTGGAACGACAACAAAGTCAGAGAAAATGGAAACAAAAGTGACACTTAAACAGAACACCAGAAAGAAGGAGTTGAAATTTTTAGAATATAAAATGAGGAAAGGATGTTTGGAAAACTTGACACTCACAAGAAATACTGAAGGCAAGAGGGACAGAGGGAAACAGTATATAACTTCCCTAAAGAGCTTATATAAATAGCTGGCAGAACAAATGTTAGGAGGTATAGTAAAAAAACAAATTTTACTAAGATCTACAAAGTACAAGAACTTGTGGAGAGCCATGATTGCCGACATCATCAAGGGACATGACAAGAAGAAGAATCAAATATCTGAATGTGCAAACAGAAAATTTGTGAAAAGTAATCAGATTTTTGTAGAAATCTTTGGATCATTGGCACATCCACGTCTCTCAAACGAGCTCTAATTCAAGACATTAACAGTGGATTAGCAAGCAGGGTATTTCAGCTTCTGTCCCATGTGTTACTTCATGCCATCTGGCACACAAACACTGAAAACTGTTTATCTATTTACCAATCAATAGCTGGGGGCGGGGGGAAATGAACAATATTAATATGTTTGTACTTCCTAAATTGTAAATATATGGTCTTTTTATATATGATACATGAGAACAACGTGGAAAATATATTAACATTCATTTTATCAAGATTATAGGCTCTCTTTGGCTTTCTCAGGTTAGAATAAAAGAAAGACAAAACTGTACATGAAGAAAAATGCCTTAGGGTCTCTGAGGATAAGTGATTACATTAGTCTTAAGAAAGAGTATTTTACTTATATTAGAGCTCTTTGGTATATATATATAAAAGGCAAAATGTTTGTGTGTGTCTGTTTATCTGTCTGTATGTCCTTTATACAAATCCACAATTTTTATCCGATTCTCACCAAACTTCACACAAATATTCTTTAGGCTGATTCTGAGCTTTGGGACCATGAATTAATTTTAAAGCTTTCATTACACCCGAGCAACACCGGACTATACTGCTTATATATATATATATATATACACACACACACACACACACACACTTGCACATACATACATACTCACCCAGGCATATACAGTAGCAAGCATAAAGATCAGAATGATGTTAAAAAAATGTTTAAATGTGAAATAACTTTTTTATTTTAACGCTTCATAGCACATTTTATCTAGGAAAAATAAGGATATAAAAGTAAGTTATATAATTCCAAAATATAAAATTCAATAAAAGTTTATAAAGTTAGAAGAATAATCATATAACACTAAAAAAAAAAAAATGATCAAAAACATCAGAATGATTAACAAAATCATACTATTATAATTTTTTTTTTTTTTTTTTTAATCATCTCACCCCAAGCAAGGCATTCCACTGCCACTATTGCGCATGGGGCTACATAGGGGAAGGTAAAGAGAAGGAGTGGATAGACATAGGGAATGTCAGGAGGAAGGTGACAGATGAGTAAGGATAGCGAGGATGAGGGTCGGGCAGATGGGAAGAGTGCTTGATAGAATGGGAGCAGGTTAGTGTGTTAGGAGGTGTCTATTGACCTTACATTTAAACTCCTGGAGATTGTAGCCATCGGGGAAGCAATCGTTTGGAAGAGAATTCCACAGTCGGGAAGTGCGAGGAAAGAAACTGTTGGAGTAGAAGTTACGGCTGCATTCTATCGGTTTCACTGTAAAAGGGTGGGATCTAGTTGCTAATCTAGTATCTCGTGCAAATTCGTATTTAGGGGGCACCAGTGATCTAAGTTCATCGGAGCAGAAGCCGTGAAAGTATTAAATGATGAATACATCATATCTGAGTACATATACCGGACACTTGACAAGAATGGCGAAGCCCGAACCGTTGCCGAGTACATATACCGGGCACTTGACAAGAATGGCGAAGCCCGAACCGTTGCCAAGTACATATACCAGACACTTGACAAGAATGGTGAAGCCTGAACCGTTGCCTTGGATATCTCCAAAGCGTTCGACTGGGTCTAGCACGCTGGCCTCTTGTGCAAACTGCGGAGCTACAGGATAACTGGACATCTGTTTGACCTCATCCAATCATTCCTCTCTAACCGCACATTAAAGGTGGTATTAAATGGGCATGCCTCCCAAAACTACCATACAAAAGCGGGCGTCTCTCAAGGTTCTATCCTAGGTCCCACGCTCTTTCTGATGTACATTAATGATCTCCCTGACACCATTAGATCCCATGTAGGCCGATGACACAACAATCTACTCTCGCATCGATCAAAAACCAGGTGTGGGCAACAAAGCGAACCTCACTGCTGTGCTTGAAAAGGAGCTCCAATCTGTAGTGGCCTGGGGTAGGAAATGGCTAGTAAATTTCAATGCTTCTAAAACGAAGCTGTTATCAGCTAACCACCATAGACAATCACATCTACCTCCTATTAGCATGGGACAGGCTAGCCTCCCAGAGAGTAAAATACTACATCTCCTTGGCTTTACACTTTTGGCAGACCTCAAATGGAATGACTATATTGAATCCATTGCCAAATCTGCCGCTATGAAAGTCGGCTCTCTGTGCAGGGCTGGGAAGTTTTCCCACCTGAATCTATTCTGCACATATACAAATCTACCATCCACCCGTGTATTGAATATTGCTGCCATATCTGGTCGGGTGCTTCTGCTGCTCTCCTTGGGCTTCTTGACAAAATACAAAGGAGGATCTGTAACGTGGTTGATACTGACTTGGCAGACCGGCTGCAACCACTCTCTCACCGGCGTGATATGGCTTTCCTGTGCCTCTTCTACAAGTACTTTCATGGCTTCTGCTCCGATGAACTTAGAGCACTGGTGCCGCCTAAGCACGAATTTACACAAGATACTAGATTAGCAACTAGGTCCCACCCTTTTACAGTTAAACAGATAAGATGTAACCGTAAATTCTACTCCAACAGCTTCTTTTCTTGCACTTCCCACCTGTGGAACTCCCTTCCACAAGTCTGCTTTCCCGACAGCTACAATCTCCAGGTGTTTAAATGTAGGGTCAATAGACACCTCCTATCACTCTAACTCCCAATTATTCTCAGAACACTCTCATCTACCCAACCCTCATTCTCGGTATCCTTACCCGCCTATCACCCACCCTCTGACATTTCCTATATTTAATCATCCTTTCTCCACTCTATGTAGCCCCCTGCGCAGTAGTGGCAGTGACATGCCTTGCTCGGGGTGAAACACTTATAAAAAAAAATTTTAAAAAATCCAAATGAAAATAGCATTTATAATTCATTAGTACTTGATGTGAAAAACCTTTACTTTCAATAACAGCTTGGCAGTTTTTGCTACATGAGCGAATTAATGTCTTGCATTCATTAACGGATATTTTTTCCAATTCTTCTTTCAGATTAGTTGATAGTTCTTCGACATTTGTTGGATTCTTTTCCTTAGCTCTTTCATTTAGTAACTTCCAAACATTCTCAATAGGATTCAAGTCTTGGCTTTGAGCAGGCCACTCCATAACAGTAACATCCTCCTCAGAAAGAAATGTCTTAACAGACTTCGCTGCGTGACATGGTGCATTATCATGCATAAATACAGCTAATTAATTGCAGTTCTCATATTAGGTACAACATGTTTCTTCAATATCTCTTTGAATACAGTTGCATTCATTTTACTTTGTAGCCTAACAAGAGGTCCCGTACCAGCAGCTGAAATCATGCCAAATACTATCACATTTCCTCCTCCAAATTTAATGCTACTTTTAGCGCACTGAGGCAAATATCATTCCTTAGGACTGCATCAAACGAACCTTCTCCCATCACAACTGAACAGGTTAAACTTTGACTCATCACTGAAATGAACACAGTCTCACTGTTCTTCTGTCCATATGCCATGTTCAGTGGCAAATTTCAATCAGCTCATTTGATTCTTTTTAGAAATGTAAGGATTCATAGAGGCTACTCGGCTGTTCAGATTTATTTCATTAAGTCTTCAGGTGTGCCTTAATATTTTAATGCCAAGGTTAGCATTGGCTCTTTTTTATTCTTTACTAATTCATCTGTCTTCCCTTGCAGTAGTTTTCCTAGGCCTTCCAGGTGGTTTCTTAGCTTCACATGACCCCAGTTTCCTTAAAATACAACTTTTAGATTTCACCACACCCTTTGAAATAACCCCAATCGAGAGTTTATCTTCATTACGTAACTTGAATATCAGTTTTCTAAGTATCGATGACATCACAGATTTTTTCGCCATATTTACAGTAAAGAGCCAATATAATTTAGTAAATACACAATTTTATATTCTTACCCTAAAAAAATTTTCAATAATGTAAAATAATTAAATTTTATGAATTTATTTAATCGTTCTGATGTTTTTGATCATCTATTTTTTTCGAATGTTATATAATTTTTCTTATAACATTTTCAAAATAAGTTTATTGAATTGAAATTATATAATTTACTTTTATATCCTTTTTTCCTTGATAAAATGTTCTTTGAAGCTTTAAAATAACAAAAGTTAGACTTTTTCTTAACATCATTCTGATCCTTATGCTCACTACTGTACATATATCAAGGTATTTTTATTTTAAATACTTGTATACACATGTACATTGTCTTGGATAGGAGTCGAACCTATATGTGCTTTTTAAGATATATATATACTACCTTGAGTCTGGCACTTAGACCGCTTGGCCATCTGCATTGTGGTAAAGTGGATATCAGCTTGGAATGAGAAATCAGAGAGCCGAGTTCAAATTCCAGTTGAATTCCTTGCATTCACTTGCGCACAAATACCCTTGGGAAAGATATTAATCCGTCTCTTCCCTCCAGTTATGGGTTAAATAACAGGACAGATTGGGTTCTATAGCCTTGGTCGGCAACCAGTCTACCACAAGAAGCAATGGAAACCTACTGCAATATAATCATCTGCCTAGTCAGTCATGTCTCGAAAGAGACATGATCACCCAAGCGTTTATTACATATGGCACTTAACTGACTGATACACATGTTCACATATGCATGCCCACAGATATATACCTGTGCATGCATATAAATATATATATATATATATTTATTTATCTGTAAATTCTGATAAATTGATATGTTGAAAATAGTTATTCCCCCTATAAATTTTAAGACATGCATTGTCAACCCAGTTTAATCAAAGAATGAGAAAAAATTCTAATGCCAGACACAGTGGCTAGTAAAGGGGTGGGGGTATATTAGCTGTTATATGTTTAAGCTAGAGAAATTTTAGTAGTAATTTCTCTTGTGGTAATAGGAGGCATGTGGCTTGACTATTTTTTTTTAATCATATGACCCCAAGCAAGGCGGTAACGCCACTGATGCGCAGGGGGCTACGTAAGGGTAAAAAGAATGGAAAAGAGAAAGCCGGAAACCACATCCTAAACAGGAAACAAGGGACGAGCCTCTTCACCTGTTCAATAGATGTGGGTGGAGTGTGAACCGGGCGATAGTTTAGTCTATCTACTCCAATTGAAAAAAAAAAATAATAATAAAAAAAAAAGGAAAAGAGTGAAAAGATTGGAAAAGAGAAAACCGGAAACCGCATCCAAAACAGGAAACAAGGGATGAGCCTCTTCACCTGTTCAATAGATGTTGGGTTATTAGTGGTAGGTAGATGGGAAAAGTTTACTGCTTTGCCAAATTTTTTTAAAATTCTGTTGTAATTAAATGGAAGAATGAGACAATTATTACAATTTAAATTTATTCTTGTGACAACACATACTAATGATTTCTCTGCGTTTATTCAGAAGTACATTCTTATATTGAAATTACAAAATTTTAATTTTTTCCTGTTAAACATAGATTACATCTGTACCTTAAGCTGTTAGGAGTGCTTGACTTGCCTATCAGCTTCCATTTTATCTGTGGATTTAGGTTTTTTTTTTGTTTTTTTTTCAATTCCCAGTATTTTCAGGAAAGGGCTATAGACACACACATACTGTAGCACTTTTTATGCATACTTGTTAATGTATATTATTAAGGAGAAAGGACAATGAAAGAATAGAAATTTAAAAAAAAAAAAACAGAAGATAATAATAATAATTGACATTGCAGTTAAAATTTTGAAGGTCAAAGTTGAAACAGTATCTGTTTTAGAGAAACCTGTCAATTTTGAAATTATTAAAATACTTTTCACATATCCACACTCATACATGTACATTTTGCATATATATATGTGTGTATTTCATTGAATATGGTCAACAGGGATAATTTAATGAATCTTTCAGCCAGTGCTTCAACCATTCTCAAGGGTGTTGTATTTGGTATAATTATAGTAAAAACTATTGTAACACATACAGAATAAATATACTGAATACAACACCCTTGAAAATGGCTAAAGCACTGTCTCATTTTTAATAAAATCCGTTCATACTCACGCATAAGTTTTCACGTATTACAATCAAAAGATGTCAGAAATGAACTGTAACATTGACAGATGTTATTTTCATTCATTTCTCAAGGTACCCAAGTACTTTCAACCTCTTTTCGAGGTCATCTTCAGAGGTGTGAGTTATGGTAACAAATGTAACTGGAAAACTGTGTTGATAAAAATTACTGTACATTTTTTTCTTGCATCAAATATAACGGTTGACAAATTGCTAGTGTTCATTAGAACGTGAAAATTATCCACAATGGAATTTTTTTATATGTTGTGATGTCATGGTCATGCATGTGTTAAAGCATGAAATACTGTTCTTTTTACAAACATTTTAGAACAATACTACAGTATTCATAGCTGATTCTATTATTTGACGGCTTAAGTGTTTTAATGAATATTTCCTTGAGAATCTGTAGTTTGCTTTTGTTGTTTTCTTGGAGTAGAATGGTTGTATTATCGATCATTATTTAATGTAATGTAGACAGGAATGTTGTTGTAGATGTCTACAAATGGATGAATGGTCTTCAAATTAAACTTTGTTACTCTTATACATAATATTTACCGTTATAAAATACATACAAGTGCATATTACACAGCTACAGTTTAGAAAAGATTATTTCAAAAGTAAAAAGAAAAAATTCAGATGAATTCATTTCCTTTGAATTCATAAACCTTGAATAAGATTTTGGTAACAGCTTGGAAAGTACAGAGAGATTATTGACCTAACGTTAAAAAGAAAATTAAGGCCTATTTAAGTATGCAATATGCAGGCACACAGGTGTATAGAGAAGTACTAGTAACTTTCATCTACCCCCAACTATGACTGTCATCATAGGAAAGGTGAAAATTATTTTAGGAGGAAAGTGCACACTGAAAGATAGAAAATAAATGTTTAAACAGAACTTATATAATATAAACTTATATTTACAATTATTGAATATATACTTTATTCAATTCAGTTTGTTTTTATATATATATATATATATATATATATATATATATATAAAATAGTGAGAAAACAAACACAGGTGTAACATAACTGAAGCTTTTATTCATCTGAAAATGGAGTCCTACTAGACTTGTTTAAATACACAACGCATACAAGGGGAGATTATATATATATATATATACACACATACACACACACAGGGTGTCCCAAAAGTCATGCACCATGTACTAATTTTTATTTTTTTCTATGTTTCAGATTTGATATTCATTTGTATTTTTATAAATATATTTTTATATAATATGCTGTGTGACTTCTTGGACTGTGTGTGTGTGTATATATATATATATATATATATATATATATTAGAAAAGGAAATAGGGTTGTTCCAACGAGAGAAAGTTCCTCTTTGCAGTTTGTATTGGTAATGAAATTTCTGAAATGCATTTGCCGTTATTAATGCACATGTGAAGGAAGAAAAAACATAGTTTGCTTGTTAACTTAACTATATAAACAAGGACTTGGCCCTCAGAAACAAAAGGAACCCAATATGTAAAACCACAAATTTATTCGCCTGAAGAGAGTCAATCTTAGACTTAAAGCACATGTAGCCTCACAAATATTATGAACACTTAAAAAATCATAAGACGACCTGAACTTTGCAATCTGATACACAATCTCAACTTGGGTACTTAGGCTGATTTGAAAATCCAGGTACATAATGTTGGTGCTGAACTGCTCGGTTTCGTTGAGAGAACTTATCAAGATCCTGGTGGCAATAAAACACTTGCTACATTAGAATCCTTTAAGCAAGATCTGAATGAGAAAAGTCTTCTGGAGAGCTTAGAGCAACTCTCAAACATGAGATCAGAAGGATGAAAAACGACTGGTCAAGCAAGAACTCTCAGGAAGTACAGAGGGCTTTTGATATACATGATCCAAAAACACTGTATCACTTTTTGCGTCGAGTTTTTGGTTTAAGATCATCTCCAGTTATTCTTATGAAATTGATGATGAAACTACTATTAAAGACCCAGAAGATTGATGATACCAAAGTATAAACCAGGTCTTGAACCACAGGCAAAGCTTTCAATTTAACACAAGATCCAAGAATTTTAAAGCTTTGATACATGATCTCCTGTGTGCAGACAATGCTGACTTCATGATACACACATCGAGGATGACCGGCAGCTCATTGGAGACCAATTCTCTTCATCTTGTAATGCTTTTGTTCTGAAAATAAGCATCAAGAAAACCAAAGGGATGTTCAAGTACTCTCTATATCATTGGTATAACCATCAATTGTAGTCAATAGCACAATGCTAGGAGTCGTTGATACCTTTCCTTACCTTGGAAGTGCAATATCAATGGATGGTGCTCTGGATGTTGAGGTTTTTCTAACACATTTAGAAGGCAAGTGTTGCATTTAAACAGCTGGAAACACAAGTCTGAGCAGATAGGTGTAATAGCATTATATATATATATATATATAATGCTATTACACCTATCTGCTCAGACTTGTTTCCAGCTGTCTAAATGCAACATATATATTTATTATAAATTATGTTTTAGAACATGTACATAATTTTTTCTATATATGTCCTCTTCTTTACAATCATATGTTTGTTTCAATGTTGGGACCCCAACATTTCATCAGGAGGAAAGAGCAAGAGTTGGAATCATCCTCTGTTTATATTTGGTTCGTTGTTGTTGTGGGGTTGGTTGGGGTTATTGATAATTAAGGGAATGTCTTTCGTTTTAACCATTAGACTTTTGAAGAACTTGGTGTGTAAGTGCGAAATTTTTGATTAATGGTATTATCTGTTGGAATGTACGTTTTTATCAGTCGGGTATATATATATATATTTGGGCAACAATCTCTCTTTTATGGAGGCTCTATTAAAAATGATAGACAAAGATGGCTAAGTTTTTTTAGGTAATTTTTCAAGTGATCTTATGATTTCTTTCTTTTGAGGACATAAATTACATAAAAATTGTCCAAATGTTTTGTTTATCCAAGTGTTTTCTGCTATACTTATAGCCATTTTCAAGGATGAATGATATTCTTACATGTAACAGAATGTAAGAGGCGTTATGTATAATGTGGAGTAGTAGTATGTGTTATGTACTGAGCACGGTAAGCATGTTGTTAGCGTGTTCGTAGTTGATGTCATTAAGTGTTGGGGTTTTGTTTTCATTAATAAGGCCTCCTTTATTTTTAGTCTCTTTTTGTGTGTGGATGATTCTATGATATTTGTGTCATCAACAAGTATGTTCTGGATAGGGTTTGGTAGGCCTCCATGTGGGTTTAAATGAGATCGAAATGAGTTCCATTTAGTTCCATTGAGAGATTCAGTCTTCGAGTTAGTTTTATAGTGGTATGACCGATGTAGTTATTTACGAAATTAAAATCAAGATCACAGTTCTTCAAAGGAGATGTGAATTCATAAATAATGTTAGTTCTTTGTTTGGATCTCACGGGTGAATTGTTGTTTTTAATGATGAGGTTAGCCGTTTTAAATTTAGTGTGAGATAATTTAATAATTTTGTTTACGTCAACAGGAGTTGCATATTTTCAAATGTTTCGAAGTAAAGATTTATCATGTTTATGGTTACTATGAATTTGGTTTTTGTAAAAGATATTAATGTTATTATTATTATCAATGTGTTGACTGTTGCTGTTACTCAGGTTTGAAAGAAAAAGTCTAATAAGGTAGTCAACCAAATAATTTAGAAATCCGTTGTTGATAAGAGTTTGTTTGATGTTATGGAGTTCTTTGAAGAATAGTGATCAGGTGGATGAATTGTCATAAAATTTGGACATTATTAAGCTCTCAAAAGAAAGAAATCATGAGATCACATGAAAAAAAAAAAAAAATTAGACATTCACACACACACACACATATATACCTATACACACACACATCTATACATATATACACACACATTTTTATACACCAAATATATACATATATACACACACACACACACACACATATATATATACATATTTATGCACACACACATATATATATATATATATATATATATATATACATACATATTTATGCACACACACACACACACACACACATATATATATATATATATATATATATAATCTAATCTAAACTTATTTATAAATGGGACTTTGTCTGTGTGTGTGTCTGTCCGTTACCTATAGACTCCGAAACAGCTGAACCGATTTTCTTGAAAATTTACACAGTTGTGCTATAAGCGTCTGTGAGTGTTCTTAGCTAGGTTTTGTGTCAAGGTACACCCGATACATATTGAAAAAAATCGGGTTATAGAAGGAGTAGTCCGATTTTAATCAAATTTAATACATTTATAGACAGACATAAGAAACGATATTCAGAAGTTTCAAGGTTGCAGTTCTTACAATAGTGCAAAAAATCAATAATATATAAAAAGGCAAGATGTGATGTTTGTGTTTGCCTATTTATCTGTCTGTATGTCCTTTATACAAATCCACAATTTTTATCCGATTCTCACCAAACTTCACACAAATATTTTTTAGGCTGAGTCTGAGCTCTAGGACCATGGATTAGTTTTTAAAGTTTTCATTACACCCGAGCAACGCCGGGCTATACTGCTAGTATATATATATATATATATATATATATATATATATAATTTTGTTATTACAAGGGTTTGTAAAACATATCATTACAGACACACACACACACACACACACATATAATATATGCATAGACATAATTATAATAATTTTTATAATTTTATAACTTAATAAATATGCCATATATTTTTAAAAAAAGAAACAGAGTATCCATGAAAAATGTTAAAATAATAAAATAGGCTAATCCATTCTGTAAATAATTTTTCTTTGTTTACATTAAGATACAAAATCAGAGCAGATATGAATATCAAAAAATCAAGAAGATATATATTTAAAAGCATTATTTGGCTTTGTTTGATAGTGATCAAGTGGTCTAAGACATGTCAGATATAATGACGAGTGATCAAGTGGTCTAAGACATGTCAGCTCTAATGACAGTTTCGCCTAGGTAAAAATTTTTACCATGATTGCCAATGATTAGAGCCTCACTTGTTGAAATGGTCATACAATCCTATAAAATTTGAATTTTTTTTTATATGTAATACTTTTATTTTTTAAACATTTCATCCCAAGTAAAGCATTCTACTGCCACTGATGTGCAGGGGGTAACATAGGGGAAAGTGATGAGAAAGAGGGGTTAGTTATTGGAAATTTTGGGAGGAGGGTATTAGACAGATGAGAATACCGAGGATGGGGGTGGAGTTGATGGAAAAAAAAGCTTGAGAGAATGGATATGAGTTAGTGAGATAGATGTCTGTTGACCTTACATTTAAATTCCTGGAGATTGTAGCTCTCGAGGAAGCAAGTATATGGAAGGGAGTTCCACAGGCGGGAAGTGCAAAAAAAAGAAGCTGTTAGAGTAGAAATTGCGGTTACATTTTACCTGTTTCACTGTAAAAGGGTGGGACCTAGTTGCTAATCTAGTAGCTCGTGTAAATTCATACATAGGGGGCACTAGTGATCTAAGTTCATTGGAGCAGAAGCCGTGAAAGTATTTATAGAAGAGGCACAGGGAAGCCACGTCACGCAGGTGAGATAGCGACTGCAGCCAAGCTGCTAAGTCGGTATTGATTACATTACAGATTCTCCAATGGATTTTGTCTATTGGCTCTGTAAATAAATAATTTTAATTGCATGGAGCTCTCTGGGTGGATCAGTTTTAATATTTCTAAATTAATATTAATAGGATCTCCTTTAGGATTTTACCATCACACCACTTCCTTACATATAGATGTCGGATTAAATAAATTGCAAACATTGTGTCTGTTTATTTTTAATAAAATCCATTCATACTCACGGATAATCTTTTGCGTATTATAATTGAAAGATGTCAGAAATGAGCTGTAACATTGACATATGTTGTTTTCATTCATTTCTTAAGGTACCCAAGTACTTTCAACCTCTTTCCAAGATCATCTTCAGAGATCATATTAAAAATAAGCAGACACAATGTTTGCAATTTATTTAATCTGACATGTCTAAAAGAAAATTTGCTGCCTAAATATACAAATATATATATTTGATAAATGGAAATATTGCATGAAAAGAGAGGAGAGATTTGATAATGCATTTCGCCAGTTAAGGCTTCATCAAATCCAAAATGAAAGAGAAAAGTATGTATTTGTATTTGTTTAAACAAATAATGAAACTTTTTACATTTACCGTGAGCTGGCGTTTCTTATGAAAAAAGAATGAAAAAGAGTGACCTTTGAAAAAGTCGTTAATACATTCCTTATTTCAAATCAAAAGTTGTTTTTTTTTAATTTTCTCAGCATTTTTTACGATTAAAATTAAATTCTTTTCATTATTGGAATGGCTTGAAGGTCAGAAAATTATATCGCCATTTCCGATATGAATCCCAAGTTTGATCCTTATGTAATCTTTCAAAATGGCTTGGAAAAGTAATAAATTCGTCTGTGTTTTATCCATGCATTTTTTCATCTCGACAATGTGTCTATATTTAATATACGTACTGACACTCATTTTAAATTGAATTTTTTAAAATAAAATCAATATAACAACAAAGATGAGAACAACCCATACAATGTAAATAAATACAATACCATTATATCAGAAATACAAACATATATATATATATATATATATATATATAAATAAATATATATAATTTATTCATAAGTTATAACATGGATATGTTACAATATCACTACGAAAGTAGCCATTTTGTTTCAACACTTTTGCGTCTTGTCAAGTGATGTGATGGTTCTTAAATGAATGGTTTAAAAGTCTGAAAATGAGCATGCCCACTTTTTTGAAAATAGTGTTTCTTTTGACAAGGAATATTATTCCAACAATACTTGTGTGTGTGTGTGTGTGTGTGTGTGTATATATATATATATATATATATATATATATATATATATTTTTAGTGTATCAAGGCAGCAGATAATTTTCTAAACATATATTGTTAAATATAACGATGTAATGTGTTCTGACTAGATTGAAATGTTATTTTATTGAGTGTGGGTTGCTTTGATTTAATATAGACGGCCTCCAATATCTGAAGATCCTTTTTACTGTGTGTATGAGTATTATTGTGTTACCAACGAAAATCTGTCTAATATTATATATATGGCGATGTTTTTCTAAGAAATGTTGTTTAATTAAACTATAATGAGAAAGGTGGCAGGTAAGTCTATGAGAGAGCATGGTTAAAATAAAAGCAATATATCTAATGAGTTTATTATTAGTACCAAAGAGACAGTCTCTGAACGGACAGGTAAATTGATACACTGCATTGGTTTTCTGTAGAGGATATAATCGTGTGGTTGTAGGGTTATTAGAGACTATGAGTTCAATTGTTTTAAATTTTTTATGATATATGATGAGCTTAATTTGATTATTATTATCATTAATTGATTTAACCTATTATGTTTTTGAATGTTGGTTCATCATGTTTGTAATTATCATGCATTTGATTGCAATAATATAAATTAATAGTGTTATGTTTATTTTGACGTACACTATCATTATTAATATTATCAATATTGCTAGAGGTATTAAGTTTATTGAGATACATTTTAATTTGTTGATCAATGACGGAGTTAGGAAAACTATTGTTAACAAGTGTTTGTTTAATGTTGTGTAATTCTTTATAGAATATAGATTTGGAAGAAGATATCATTTGTGTGTGTTGAATTAAGTTTTTTATAACAACTAACTTATATCGTTGGGGGCATTCACTATTATAATTAATAAGACACGAGTTTATGCCAGTTGGTTTCCTATATAGAAAAGTAGTAAATCTATGTGTGCTAGAATCAATGAATGCATCAAGGAATGGAATTTTATTATTAGTATTAAGTTCTAATATAAATTTGAGGATGGAGTGACTTTCAGATTTGTTCTTTAAGTTCTATATATGTGTGTGGGTGGTGCAGTGGATATCGGCTTGGAATGAGAAATCAGGAAACAGAGTTCGAATTCCAGTTGAATTCATTGCATTCACTTACATGCAAATACCCTTGGGAAAGGTATTAATCCATCTCTTCCCTCCAGTTATGGGTTAAATAACAGAACAGATTGGGTTCTATAGCTTTGACTGGCAACCAGTCTACTGCAGAAAATAATGGCATCCTACTACGGGATAATCTTCTGTCCAGTCAGTCATGTCACTTTCGAGACATGATCACCCAAGCGTGTACCACATATGGCACTGAACTGACTGACTGAATTTGATCAATATATTAAGCTAAAATGAAAAAGTTATCTATGTACCTTACATATTTAGGAGGTTTATTAGTGTCATTAAGTATTTTATTTTCTAAATGTGCCATATAATAATTGGAAAAGAGGAGACTTAAAGGAGATCCCATCGCAATACCATCTATTTGAGTATAAATATTATACTGAAAAGAATTACACAGTTATTAAAAATTACTGTTACTAAAAATTCCATGGTACAAACATTTACAAGAAAATTGAGAAACATAAAATAAAAAAAACAGTTTGGATTGACATGAAAGTTGTACATCTACTAATAAAACAGACACACACAAAGGCACAGGTGTAAAAGTCTGAATGAGCCACTTAACAAGGACACACAATATCAAGAATGTCCACTGTGCATCCAAATGGGCTTGATACTTTTTCTCCCAACTCCACAAATAACCAATTCCGGTTCCTGAAGAGGACCCTATTGAAAAGAGACAGCTGTGACAAAAGGAGGAGGAGGAGGAATGACAAAAATACAAATGAGAAGGAAGGGGACATAATGAAATATAAGAAACAAATTTTCCCTTGAAAATGGACAAATCTCTTAATTATTTAAATATTTATTTTATTTTTCAGAATCCAGCCCCATCTCCTGGAGAAGGCAATCAAAAGTTATGTTGTCAAATGTGCAGGTGCATCAAGTGTTGGTTAAAAATGGCCAGTGCCATCTGCTGACGACTGCGCAGGGTCTGAAGGTGGTACCCAAGACACTTAAAAGAAAGGCTGGTGTAATGGTAAACAAACATAAATGATTAGAATGATGCAAAAAGTAAGAAACTAATGACAAAATAAAAAAGAAAGAATGAAGAAAATTAAGTCAAGGAGTAAAAGTAGTGGGAAGAGAGAGGGTGAAGAGAAAGGAAGAGAGAGGGTGAAGAGAAAGAAAGAAAGAAAGGAAGAGAGAGAGTGAAGAGAAAGAAAGAAAACAAGCAGAAATAGAATGTCGAGTGGGGGAATAAAAATAAAAACGGCATATTAAAGAAAGGAAGAACTAGAAAAGAAAAGAAGATACAATATATGGTGGGGAAAAGTGTCTTGTGATGGTTAACAAGCCAAGATCTTTAATATACTGTAAGGAATTCACACTTTAAGGGGTGGGATTAATTTTAGTGATGCCTATACCAATGAAAGAATAAACATTAACAAAGGTTAATTTTTTTTTTTATATTCATATTGCCCCAAGCAAGGAATTTTACTGCCACTGTTTTGCAGGGGGTTACATAGGAGGAAAGTTATGAGAAAGAGTGACAGGTTATATAGGGGTGTCAGGAAGTGGGTAAGAAAAAGATGAGTGCATTATATATATATATATATATATATATATATATATATATGTGATACAGCAAAACAGGATTGTATGTGGATGACTAATATGTTATGCTCTCATTACAATTGAGCTCTATAGAGAAAAAAATTTTAAAAACAGTTTTCACTTCTGCGATATATGCATGACTCTTCAGAAATGAATTGAGTTCTTTCGATGACTGGTGTGTGTATACACTGCTTAACTGACTGATATAAGTGCCATACATGTTACACGCTTGGGCAATCATGTCTCAAAATAGACATGACTGACTGGGCAGAAGATTATCCCGCAGTAGGTTGCCATTGCTTTCTGTGGTAGACTGATTGCCAACCAAGGCTATAGAACCCAATCTGTCCTGTTATTTAACCCATAACTGGAAGGAATAGACAGATTAATACCTTTCGCAAGGGTATTTGCGCGTACGTGAATGCAATGAATTCGGCTGGAATTCGACCTCGGCTCCTCGATTTCTCGTTCTGAGCCGATATCCAATGCACCTCAACGCACATCCAATTTCCCTTCTCTGATTCCATGTTCCTATGACTTCGATTGAGCTCTCTAGAGAAGAAAATTTTAAAACAGTTTCCACTTCTGCTATTTAAACATGACTTCAGAAATGAATTGAGTTCTTTCGGTGTTTGGCGTGAGTATACACTACTTATAAATAAATAGGTCTATACAAAGATAATGAACTTATGTTCATCCCTAATAGTAATGACCCCTTGACTATACGATTCATAAGAAAATTGTTAGAAACTTTAAAGTACTAGAATTTAAAATTGAAATTGCTTCAAACTTAAAGATTATGAATTACCTAGACATAATCCTTGAAAATTCTTTCAAACCATACCATAAAGAAAAAGAAATCCCAAGCTATATCAACATTACTTCTAACCACCCTAATGTCATTGTAAAACAGATACCTAGAACTGTGATGTAATGAATATGTATACACCTTGGTTCTCCCTCACTGGAATGTGATTGGTTAGTGTCAGCCATAAATACAGATGAAAGCAAGAGTGTCCAGAGGGTGAGTGAGAGAGATCTACTGGTCTACCACTAGAGATCTATTGACAAAGCCTACATCTCGGGATACTACATACGACAATCACATCTACATACTAGATTGACCTACCCGGTTACATTTGCCTAAACCACTCAACTACCTCATATTGATATATATATATATATATATCCCTTTCCAGGACATATCAAATCATAAATACCAAAATTAGCTGATTATCTTCTAGCTTTAGGATCTTTAGCAAACTCCTTCTTTTGGGGTTTACGGCCATATCACGTTGAATTCACTGGTTCTCGCTCAATTACCGAAGTTAAGCAACGTTGAGCCTGGTCAGTACTTAGATGGGTGACCGCTTGGGAATACCAGGTGCTGTAAGCATCTAGTGACAGATGTACGTGCTTATGGCCTATCACGTTGAATATACCGGTTCTCGCTCGATCACCAAAGTTAAGGACTGTTGAGCCTAGTCAGTACTTAGATGGGTGAATGCTTGGGTATACCAGGTGCTGTAAGCGTTTAGTGATGGATGTGCATTGTGGTGCAGTGGATACCGGCTCAGATAGAGAAATTGGTGAGCTGAGTTCAAATTCCAGTTGAATACCCTGCATTCACTTAAGCACTGGTAACTTTGGGAAAGGTATTAATCCATCCCTTCCCTCCAGTTATGGGTGAAATAACAGGGTAGGACTTGGGGACCCTGCCCTTAAAAACAAATCCCAATGAATCTTGATACTCAAAAAAGAAAAAAGTATGACTAGACACAAAACTTATCTAAAAACAACAATAAATTGTTAAAAGAAAAAGGTATTAACAGCAATAAATAAATAAAAATTTAGTTGGCAATAAATGACCTGCAGAGGTGTTGATGTGCCATAAAAACAAAACAAACAACCAACCAACCTTCTTTTGGTGGTACACTTGTTAAACCAAATTATTCTTGCAAATAAACAATCTAATGAATATCACTTATTTTTGTTGTCAATTCTTGAAAAAGAATAATGCATAAATCTAGATGCTTTCAAATTATAAGTTTACTAACAGTATAGCCCAGCGTTGCTCGGGTGTAATGAAAGCTTTAAAACTAATCCATGGACCTGGAACTCAGACTCTTTGGACGTTGGCACGAAAGACTAAAAAGCAACAGTTGTTTCCAGTTAAAATGAAACTGTAGACTGAAAGAAAAATGAATAGATGTAAGTCAAATTTTCATTTCCTGGTATCGATATCAAATAAGTTTTTTTCATCGTAAACTGAGTTTTGAAGGCTAAATAAGTCCTCTGAGTAAATGGTATCATGGCTAAGACTAAGAACTACAATTGTACCTACTTAGAGCCAAACCTGAAGCAAAAACTAAAATAAAAGGGCTGAAAAAAATACAGACATACAGGCAGATAAACAGACACACACACAAACATCTTGCCTTTTATATATATGTATATATTATTGATTTTCTGCACTATTGTAAGAACTGCAACCTTGAAACTTCTGAATATCATTTCTTATGTCTTTGTCCATGAGTGTAGCAAATTTGATTAAAATCGGACCACTCTTTCTATAACCAAATTTTTTCAATTATCGATTTTCGATATTTATCGGGGTTACCTCAACACAAAACCTAGCGAAGAACACTTGCAGACGCTTATAGTACAACTGTTTAAACTTTCAAGAAAATCGGTTCAGCCATTTCAGAGTCTATAGGTAATGGACACACACACACACACAGAGACAAAGTTTCATTTATAAATAAGTTTAGATAGATTTAGATGTGGCAAGAGCAAATGAAAGAAGTGTGCCGAAAAATTTTTTCAAAATTTATAATCACTCATTATATGCTTATTGAAATATTCTTGTTCTCTTGCTCAAAGAAATTTTTATACATTTAAGACTAAAAAAATTGTTTTCACCTTCATTTCTTTATAATATGGTAAATAATCTAGACTCGTAATAAGTCACTTGAA
This sequence comes from Ascarosepion bandense, assembly GCA_037127315.1. Lineage (NCBI taxonomy): Eukaryota > Metazoa > Mollusca > Cephalopoda > Sepiida > Sepiidae > Ascarosepion > Ascarosepion bandense. Next base: position 35,995 of record JBBBDQ010001297.1, on the reverse strand, counting down.
CTTCTCTTAATTTATTGAATAATATAGTAAATAATAAATATTGCATTGTAGTTGGTTCTCATATTTTTATAATCTTGTAAATATAAAATTATTCTTGTAAAACATTTTTGTTTATTCTAGAGAAAAAAAGGGTTGGGTTTTCTTAAAATTCTAAAAGTAGCTTTTGAAAACAAAAATTAGCAAGGGTGTCTACATTAATATATCAAGGGTGGATAATATTATCATCAAGGGTGGATACATTAATTCTGACATCAAGAGAAAACCATTCATTTGACACACCATTTTTTTGTAGGGGTGGGGAATACTTTTGTTAAACTTTACCAAGATTTTTTTTTAAATCCAAGAATTCATTACAGAATTACTTTTTTTTTTTACAATCTAAATTAACAATTCAATGATATCTCATCTTTGCATATCCAGCTTAAATGAACAACATGTACTGCCAATTTCTTAAGAGTAGCCATTTTACTTCATCTGATTGCAGTTGAGACAAATAAAAAAACTTTTGCTTAAAGCATTTTTTTTTTTTTTACACTAATGTTCACCCTGTACAAGGCCAGGGAGCAACTCTAGATAGAGGGTTAGAAAGTAACAGGTATATATGTGGGGAAGATAATGGCTATAGTCTTGAACAGGTTAAGATTGTAGTATCCAGGAAAAACATCCCCTTGGGAGTCAATTCCACAAAACAATGTTTTTTTTTTTTTAAATCATCTCACCCCAAGCAAGGCATTCCACTGCCACTATTGCACATGGGGCTACATAGGGGAAGGTAAAGAGAAGGAGTGGTTAGACATAGGGAATGTCAGGAGGAAGGTGACAGATGAGTAAGGATAGCGAGGATGAGGGTTGGGCAGATGGGACGAGTGTTTGATAGAATGGGAGCGAGTTAGTGTGTTAGGAGGTGTCTATTGACCTTACATTTAAACTCCTGGAGATTGTATCTGTCGGAGAAGCAATCGTGTGGAAGAGAATTCCACAGTCGGGAAGTGCGAGGAAAGAAACTGTTGGAGTAGAAGTTGTGGTTGCATTTTATCGGTTTCACTGTAAAAGGGTGGGATCTAGTTGCTAATCTAGTATCTCGTTCAAATTCGTATTTAGGGGGCACCAGTGATCTAAGTTCATCGGAGCAGAAGCCGTGAAAGTATTTATAGAAGAGACACAGGGAAGCCACGTCGCGCCGGTGGGAGAGAGACTGCAGGCGGTCTGCCAAGTTGGTCTATCACATTACAGACCCCCCTCTGAACCTTATTGAGAAGCCCAAGGAGAATAGCAGGGGCACCCGACCAGATATGGCAGCAGTATTCAATGCACAGGCGGATGGTAGATTTATATATGTGCAGGATAGATTCAGACGGAAAAAACTTCCAGGCCCTACACAGAGAAGCGACTTTCATAGCAGCGGATTTAGCAATGGATTCGATATAGTCATTCCATTTGAGGTCCACTGAAAGTGTGAGACCAAGGAGGCGTAGTGTTTTACTCTCTGGGAGGTAAGCCTGGTCCATGCTAATGGGAGGTAGGTGAGATTGTCGATAATGGTTAATTGAGAGTAGCTTCGTTTTAGAAGCATTAAAATTTACTAGCCATTTCTTACCCCAGTCCAATATGGATTGGAGGTCTTTTTCAATCTCGGCTGTGAGGTTAGCTTTGACGCCTACACCAGATTTTTGTAGGAGGCGAGAGTAAACTGTGTTGTCATTGGCATACAAACCTACTTGAGCTCTTATGGAATCAGGGAGATCATTAATGTATATCGGGAAGAGTGTAGGACCTAAGATGGAGCCTTGGGGGACACCTGCGTTTGTATGGTAGTTCTGGGAGGCATGTCCGTTTAATACCACCTTCATTGTGCGGTTAGAGAGGAATGACTGGATTAGTTCAAATAAATGTCCAGTTATACCATAGCTCCGCAGTTTACATAGAAGGCCAGCATGCCAAACTCTGTTGAACGCCTTAGATATATCCAATGCAACGGTTCGGGCTTCGCCATTCCTGTCGAGTGCCTGGTATATGTACTCAGTGATGGTCGTTAGCATATCAGCAGTAGACCTGGTGAAGCAGAAACCATATTGCTTGTCCGAGAGGAGCCTGTGTGCTGTCAGATGCTGAACCACCTCGGCATTGATAATGGCTTCGAACACTTTGCCAAAGATCGGAAGAAGGCTGATAGGGCGGTAATTTGCAGGGTCAGAGGGTTCTCCAGTGTTTTTAAATATAGGAACTACAGAGGAAGATTTCCAACAGGCAGGAAAGCAGGAAGCAGATAGGCAGAGGTTGTAGAGCTTAGAAAGGACAGAGGAGAGTTCAGGGGCACATTTCTTTAAGACTATGGTTGGGATTCCGTCACCACCGCTCACTTTGTGAGGGTCAAGTTTTAAGATTATCTTAGAGACAAGCGAAGGTGTAATGTGGACATCATTCAGTTGTGCCTCAGTTCTAGGTGAGAAGTCAGGTGTAAAAACTCCAGATGAGTCCAGACTCGAATTGTTCGAGAATCTGCGGGCAAAGCATTCAGCCTTATCTGCTGGGGAGGTGAGGACCTCAAATTTGTTGATTAGCGGGGGTATTGTGGACTTGCTCTTGTTAAGTACTCTTCTACAGAGTTGCCAGTAGTCTTTAGCGCCGAATTTAGAGCATGCTATGCGTTGCTTCATTCTGGCAGCAAACAACATCTTAGCTTCGTTAAGTATCCTTTTACACTTATTACGAGCTGAAGTGAAAAGGTGCCTGTTTTGGTCTGACGCATAGTTATGATAGTCGGAAGAAACGATTCCTGTGGGCAATGGCAGCCGAGCAAGCGGGTGAGAACCATGGAGACAAATGAGATTTAAGCTGGAATTTCCTAGCAGGGATGAAGGCATCGATGCCAGCCTTAACCCAGACCTCGGATGCACATTCTTCAATGGGAAGACTAAAAACGTTGTTCCAAGGGATGTCACAGAAGAAGTCTCGGAACGAATCCCAGTCTGCTCTTTGATAGCAGTAGGATATTCTACTTGTCTGGGTATCATGGGTCGGGCGGGAGTGGAGTGAAATATTGACGGACACTACAGTGTGGTTAGAGTTTCCGAGTGGGCAGAGTTGTCTGGTAGTGCAAGAGTCTGGGATGGAAGTGAAGCAGAGGTCTAGAAGTGAGTCCCTTCCATTAGGGTTGTCGGAGAAACGTGTGGGGAAGTTCACTACTTGCGTAAGGGATTGGGTGATTGAAAAGCTCATAGTGTGGACACCAGCATGGTCGATGACAGCATTCTTCAGCCACTTGGTGTGGTGGGCGTTAAAGTCACCAAACACGAATACATGGGCAGAGGGATGGGAAGAAATGGCTTTGTCGATATTGTCAGAAATGATGTCAAGTAACGAACAGTCAGGGGAGGAAGGACAGCGGTAGAGAAAGAAGAGATAGCTAATCGAGCTGAGAAGTGAGAGGCGGAAGCACATGAAATAATGATCTGGGGATTCAAAAGATGACACCCTACCTAAGGGAAGGTGTTCGCTGACATAGACACCAAGCCCATGCATATGAACATTGGAGTCCTTCCTGAAGAGGGGAAGGTAGCCAGCAACGTAGAACTCAGATGAGGGGATAGACGGGTTAAGATTAGTTTCACATAGGGCTAATATATCAGGTGAGTTATTATGGAGGAATGAATCTACGCTGAGGAAGTTGGTGCGGATGCCACGTATGTTAGTGAAAGAGATGCAGACAGGCTTGGGTGTTTTCAAATGAGCTGGTTTAGTTTTGCTATTATGTTTGCTTTTTTCCATAGTGATTCAGTTAAGGAGAGGTCTTAGAATAGAATCGGTCAATCGTTTGCAACTTGTAACGGATGGAGACTGGCGCGGCCTACAATATAATGTGGCCTCGGGGTTGCCCACTGAACGTTCATGCAGGGATGCCCGTCCATGCGCGATATGACACTACAAGAACCCCGGTATTATTCAACTGTTGATCAGAGCAGCCTATCAAGACGCTACACAAGAGTTCAGGCTCCTAACTACCAGTCGGAAGCAGCAACCAGGAAACTGCCAACCCGGTACCCTCAGAATGTAAAGACGTTGCCACCATACTCCGTAACTGCAAAGAGCTTCCAGCTGAACTAACACTAAGACCGGAGAAGGGGGGATGAACCGGGAACCCCTTCCTAAACAAGAAACAAGGCGATCACCTCTAAACTCATTCAAAAGAAGAGGGTGGAGTTTGAGACCAGGCGATAGTAGGAACTATCTACTCCAATTAAATGTTCTATGGAAAGAAGCTGCTTGAATAGAACTTACATCTCACCAGTGGAATATTTATAGTTAAGTAAATCTTTGTACAAATATCTAAATATTGTCTTTGAAACTCGTTTAAAAAAATAAGACAAGCTTTTGTTCTGATCTAGTATATGAACCTGTTCAAGTACTTTTGAGAAATACTTAATCTGTACATTCTCACACATTCATCCTATACAAGGTTCAAGAGCCACTCAAGGTAGAGGGTAAAGGGTTATAGAGTAAGGGTTATGGAGACACAAGAGAAAGATAACAGTTAACCCAAAACTTGAACACGTTAAGATTGTAGTGATCGGGGAAGCATTCTCTTGGAAGTTGATTCCATAAAGCAGCAGTTTATAGAAGTTACTCAAGTGGAATGTACAACTAATCAGTGGAATATGAAGGGAATGAGGATGGTTCGCTACAATGTGCATAACATGGAAGGTTTAAGGGTAAATTTTTTATTTATTCCCCGAAGGCCTTTACCCCTTCAAATCTTTCCAAAACATCCTTATTTCCATGCAAATGTAAACGCTGAATGCAAATCGATAATTGTTTATTGATGAAACTTACCTTTTTTCAATTTTACAACCAGAAAAATATCAAACTTCTTTTCACGGTTTATCTCACCACGTAATCATGCTTCAAAAAATGTTCTTCACTGCAGAATGACTTCGTGCGTAGTTTGCAAATTTTTCAAACAATTTACTTCCTTTTTGCAATTCTTCTTCTATGTGCCCTGTCCCTTCAGGACGTAGGCGACCATGGTTCTCCATGTCTCCCTATCCCTTGTGGCTCTTAGTATGTTTGCTCTTGTTGCTCCTGGCAACCCCTGTTCCGTCATCCACCTGATCAGACCCTGCAAATATGTTATCCGCTGCCTTCCTCTGTCTCTCCTTCCCTCTATCTGACCAGTCAGTATCAGGTTCTCCAGGCTCTCCTTCCTCATTGAATGTCCCAGGAACTTCAGTTGTCTCTTCCTGATGCTCAGTATCAATTTCCTTTTTGTTGTCATTCTTTCCAACACCTCATTGTTGCTTGCATGCTCAGTCCACGATATCCGTAGCATCCTTCTGTAGAACCACATTTCAGCCGCTTCCAGTTTTGTCCTCATTTTTGATGATACTGTCCAGCATTCACTGCCGTATTGAAGAACTGACATCACGTAGCAGTCCAGTGCTCTTTTCTTTGTTTCCATTGAGATTTTCCTGTGTTAGTATTTTGCTCAGCTTCTGGAACACATCCTTTGCCATGCCAATTCGCCTTCGGATCTCCATGTCGCACTTTCCATCTCCTGTTAGAACACTTCCTAGGTACTTAAATTTTTGTACTTGCTTGATTCTGTTATCTCCCACCTGTATTTGGCATTTTGAGTTGTATCTTTTGCTGATGACCATGCACTTTTTGAAATTACTACGTGGAAATTGAGTTCCAAAACCAAACAAATCACGGTGTATTTGCTAAAAGGAAGTAAACAGGCCAAAATAAGTATCCTACGCATCAAGTCATTCAGCAGTGAATCAAATATGAGAACGGTGGTAAGGGGTGAGATATAGTCTGATTTTTTTCTGGTCGATAACAGGAAAGAAGGTAGGTTTCTTCAATAAGCAATTATAGATTTCAGTTCAGCAAATACATTTGCACGTAATTAAGGAAGTTTAGGAAAGATTTGAAACAAATCAAAAATTTACTGGTTTTAGCCATGATGGTTGGGACTGGTGAAACTAAACATCTGAATATTTTCATCAAAATAGTAACAGAGCGGAGAGAAAGGAGTAGTAGGGTAGAAAATAATAATTTAATAATAGATCCTTCTATTTGTCTATATTTCTGAGATGAGGCAGTATTTACAGTATTTACATTATTCGGACTATTGTCCTCATCTTTGTTGCCATTTGTATGACGTTTAATAATAGATCATTCTATTTGTCTATATTTCTGAGATGAGGTAGTATTTACAGTATTTACATTATTCGGACTATTGTCCTCATCTTTGTTGCCATTTGTACGACATTTAATAATCGATCATTCTATTTGTCTATATTTCTGAGATGAGGTAGTATTTACATAATTCAGACTATTGTCTGTCATCTTTGTTTCCATTTGTACGACGTTTAATAATAGATCATTCTATTTGTCTATACTTCTGAGGTGAGGCAATATTTACACTATTTACATTATTCAAACTATTGTACCCATCTTTGTTGCCATTTTTACAATGTTTCTTTAGTTTTTTTTTTTTTTAATCATATCACCCCAAGCAAGGCGTTAATGCCACTGAAGCGCAGGGGGCTACGTAAGAATGAAAAGATTGGAAAGGAGAAAGCCGGAAACCACATCCTAAACAGGGAACAAAGGATGAGCCTCTACACCTGTTCAATACAAAAAGTCTGAGCTCCAGGACAATGGTCTCACCACACCCAAGCAACGCAGGTCTATACTGCTAGTATTACAGATACATGGGAACAATATTAGGACTATTCCAGCTGTTACAGGAATTATTACATACCTCCTACCCTCTTGTATAGTGCTTACAATTTTTACCATGATTTAAATCAGGTTGATTTATACCTATATGTAACTAACTTCTGAGACATCACTCATATGTTCAATTTGCAAGCAAAAGCAACATAAAAAGTTACCTGAACTCTTGTGTAGCATCTCACATGTCTGAAAGTTTCACAAAGACGTGTGTGCATATGTGCATGTATATACATGTGTGTGCAAAAATTGCTTGATAAAGAATATTTTGAAGAGAATACACAGAAAATTATTGTTCTATATCAACAATAAAAAAAAGTTCTTTGTTCTTTCAAAAGAAAGAAAAAATATCAGTACTACTTTGTTGTTTGTGGGTGCAAGGAATTTCTAACTGAGCCCTTTATTACGATCACTGGGGTATACCATTCTCATTCTTTGTGTGAAGCTACTACTGGTAGTCATGAGTTATCTCCCTTTAACATAACTCTCTATGTTATTTGTCATTCTGCTGTAACCTAGTATTGAACTCACAACTCTTTAGGTCAAGTCACTGGAACTAACCAACATCTATATCCACTGGGCCATGTGTCCTTGAGGACAACAACAAGTGAATTTCTGGGACTTATAAACCTAATGTTTCAGTAACCATTTTTTACCAGAGCTCATATTGCAATCTTTTTGACGATAATGATTTTCTCTAGAACTCTGTATACTGGTTCCTATATTGTATTCATTTCTATGCTTGGTTGGCTTAAAAGATTTTTGTACTCGTTTCAGGTAGCGTTGAAAAAAAATAAAGGAGAAACAGGCTGCCCCATAAAGGTAAGGGCTACAAGAACATCGCAAGGCTGTAACACGAGGGTATATAGAAACATCAGGTGTAGCTGACCACATATAAAGGGGAAAAAGGGGATCACCGCCCCCTATGGGATGAAGTTGAAATAATAGAGAATGCCACTGGAAACTACGTAAACTTAAGGAATCGGTGTATGTGTCGTAAAAATGGCAACAAAGATGAGGACAACAGTCCGAATAATGTAAACAGTAGAAAACAATTTGTCACTTGCAAAGACGCAGTGACACTTTTGGACTCTATCAAGACCGGAAAATGAAGACTAAAAATCTCCTGCCCAGATATGGCAGCAGAACTCCATTTTCGGACAGATCTGCCACTTATAAAGGTAGATAATAGCAGGAAGAATCTTATTTATCTTATGCCATTTAAGCAATTAACTATTCTAATCATTGCAAAACCGAAAGGCACGAGAAAGAATAATGCATTAATCAAACTGAATTAAAAAGAGAAACATTTCCCTCCAAAAAAAGGTTCAAGAGTCACTTAAACGAATACTGTTAAAACAGCTGAGATGTATGAGGTTTTATGATATTAATGTAAGAGAAAGTAGAAAAAAGTTAATATTGTGAGGATAAGCAAGATAGATAACAACTGACCCATAACTTGAAGAGATTAATATTGTAATGTTCTATGAAGCATCCACGCAGGAGTCTGTTCCACAAAGTAACAGTACTTGGGAAAACAATTAGCGGAGTTTGAGTTTCAGCTTTGTTTAACAGCATATCAACCTCTGTCGGTTATTAAAGGCCAAAAAGGTGGGGTTTTAAGGGATTGTTTTTAATATTTAGTTGTAGTGAGAAGGTTGATTTAGTCAGATTTTAATTAAATGTTTTTGGGTTTTTTTCCCTTTTCTTTTAGAAAACTGAAAATGTCTTCTAGTTTTCTATTCAAAAATACTGAGAATAATTTTTTCTTTAAAAATGTATATATTTCTATAAAAGTGTATTTTTATACTTTCATAGTGTTTTCATCCCAGTTTCAGGGTTAACTATTTGCCCATGGCTAGGACCCTAACAGGTGCTACCACTCCAGGTCAGGGTGACCTGGGAACAACAGCAATTAAGAGATGGTTTCATGCTCCTTACAACTTCCCAATCAGAGGCCTTGCTGCCAGATGCAGTTTACTATCAGGCCCAGGACACACAACGAGTAAAACTTTTCATGTATATTGGAGAAATGGGGATTATTCAACTTTGTGGAAGTAACACACCATGTACAAGCAGTAGAGATCTAAACTGATGGCACTAAAGAAAAGAGCTCATCCGAACATTTGCCAATGAAAAGTGATAGGCTTGCAACTTTGTGTGGAAAGAGGGTGGAAAGTGAGAAATAAATCATCCCCCAAGAGACTGCGAAAACAATTTTGATTTTTATCAAAACTAGGAGTGAGGATTGAGTAGCTCTGGATAATCAAACTCTTGTGAAGATAAAACATGGTAGGAGTCAAGGACTTCCTGCAGGGATAGAATGAACAGACTTTTTTCCAGTATCTTTGTCTTTAGCAAGACACAATAGATACAGGATGTCCTGAAAGTTACCCCGTTATTTAAAAATGTCCAAACATGTCATGTGCTTAGATTCTTTTCTTTCTTTGTATTGTGTCCATTCAGGACATAGGCGAACATGAACTTGATTATTTAAAAATGTCCAAACATGTCATATTCAAGTGTGAGAAAAGAAGCTGCTGGAGTAGAATTTGTTTACATTTTATTGTTGTCACAGTAAATGGGTGGGACCTAGTTGCTATATCTGTATGCCGTTCACCCTGGTTGTGTTGAGTCCACTTCCTCCCAAGCGATGGAGAAAGATTCGTTGGGATTTGTTTAAGGGCAGGGTCCCAAGCCCTACCCTGTATAGACCTCAGGCATTTTATTTATCCTGCAACAGGCTGCCAATACCTGCCGCAGTAGATTGGTTGCCAGTCAAGGCTATAGAACCCAATCTGTCCTGTTACTTAACCCATAACTGGAGGGAAGGGATGGATTAATATGTTTCCCAAGGGTTTTAGCGCGTAAGTGAATGCAGAGCATTCGAGTGGAATTTGAACTCAGCTCACCAATTTCTCTTTCGTAGCCAATATCCACTGCACCACAACGCACATCTGTCAAGAAACACTTACAGCACCTGGTATTCCAAATTGGTCACCCATCTAAGTACTGACCAGACTCAATGTTGCTTAACTTCGGTGATCAAATGAGAAAAGGTATATACAACGTGATATGACCATAAGCTCCCCTCACAAGCTATGAATTAATAAGTAACACTTGTATCACTAAAATCATATCTGCAAAAATAAAAATAAAATTGTGTTCATAATATTCAAATTTTGGCATTAAATAATCCATAGTTGTTGATATGTCGCTAAACAAAAACGACTAAACCAAAGCAATGTTAATTGAATTAACATGCCAAATATTTTTACCATATTGTTTTATGGTCTTTTTTAGATCTATTTTTCCTCTCCAACTGTTACCATTTTTTAAATTAGATTGAATTTTACCTCTTTTTAGATTTTTTTTTTTAATCATATCACCCCAAGCAAGGCGGTAATGCCATTGATGTGCAGGGGGCTACATAAGAGTGAAAAGATTGGAAATGAGAAAGCCGGAAACCACATCCTAAACAGGGAACAAGGGATGAGCCTCTTCACCTGTACAATAGACGTGGGTGGAGTGTGAACCGGGCGATAGTTTAGTCTCACACTCCACCCACGTCTATTGAACAGGTGTAGAGGCTCATCCCTTGTTCCCTGTTTAGGACGTGATTTCCGGCTTTCTCTCTTTTCCAATCTTTTCACTTTTCCTTTTTTTTTTTTGTTTATTTTTTCAATTGGCGTAGATAGACTAAACTATCGCCCGGTTTGACACTCCACCCACATCTATTGAACAGGTGTAGAGGGAACTTATCAGATGACTCAATATTATTGTATACTGAGGCTGAAAGACAAGAAAATTTTGTCTAAGATGAAAATAATAATTTATTGAATTATAGAGAGAATTCTGCCTATTAAGTTACAAATCTAGAATCAATTGAAAAGTTTACTTTTTATACTTAACTTTTATAACTTAATCAGAGTAAACATTAATGGAATGACCTGTATATGGATGCACAAAGGACACTTGATAAGAGAAACAGGACCACCAATAATGACAGACAAAAAGAAATGCATTTAAACTAAATTAATATAGACAAACCTCAATAGAACATATAATATTGGACATATGAACAAGATAAATTTATCAAACCATTAAGTGAAGACAGGTCGATCACCAGAATGACGGTGGGGAGGTTTAAGGGCCAGTGATTTAGGGTAAGGCTACCTTCCAGCACCTACCCCCGGCAGTTAGCAATTGGCCAAGTGAGTATTGAAAATTAACTCAAAATTTTATTGACTGATTGATTCAGTTTTTACATGAGTATATATAAGCAATTTAAAGTGAAAACATATTTTGGGTTGCAAAAATATGTATTTGGTGGGGTCAATATTGCATTAACAATATTTTGGGAGAATAATAATGATTTTTTCAGATACAAATCCTACTACTTAATCCATAGCTGGGAAAAAGAGAAGATTCATGCCTTTCCCAAGGGTATTTGCGCAGAAGTGGATGCAACAAAACCAAATGGAATTCGAACTCTGCACTCTGATTTCCTATTCTGGGCTATTATCCATCACACCACCCATACGCCCTACTAGTTATGAAATCTCTTAATGTAATATGAAGACTTGCTGTCACTTGACCCCAAAGAAAAGGCACAAGATAGTAACACAATGTTAGGGATTTATAAAACAAAAAGGAATTGAACTCCAAAAATAATTGATTTTTTGTGCACATCTATTTTTTTGTCTAATTTGCATCTTGCTTCATTTTTTTATTTTTTTGGTATTTTTTGGGTTATTCCTCCTGTTCCCCACCCCTATAAGCTCTTACCAAGTTACCCCTAACCTTTCTGAACAACACCCCTATGTCTTTAGAAGAGTCAATTAAAGCCAAAAACTGCATGCAAAGATTTTGTAAACATCTACTTTCAAATTGGCAGCATGTGGGAAAGACAGGAAAAAAAAACAGAAGAAAATGATGTTGGGTGGGGAGCAGAGTGGAGTGAGAACTGGGGAGCCAGGATTAGGGTAAGCAACTATTTACAAGGCTGAGTGGAGAAATAGGGTCTTTAAGATGCACAGACATGTCTCTATAACAGCATTTTTTTCTTTTTCAATAGAAAAGTCAAGGTAAACACGTGGGTATAAAAAGAAGAAAAGAAACAAGGTTGGTGAGTGGGAAGGAAAACGTTTTCTCTCTCATTTATTCTTTCTTTTTCTTTATCTCTATTCTCTTTTTCTACCTTTTTTCCTTCTTTCTGTCATTCTTTTTACTTCTCTTTTTTTCCTCATTTTCTTCATTTATTTCCTCGTCTTCTTCTTCTCTTTCTTCCCCTCTTAATTTTTTCTCCCAATTCCTTCTCTTCCTTTTTCTTTCTTTCTCCTTCCCTTTTGTCTCATATACACAGACAGCATTTTCTTATGAACAAAAAACCAAAGTGCAACAAAACTAGATAACAAGAAAAACAGAAGAAACCCTTAAAAATGATATGAAAAAAGAAATGACTTTAATGATACACTGATTCCTATATATTGGTCATATTATACAAAACAATTTTTTTAATAAGAGCTTAGATTTTCTTGTATTATTTTTTCAGATTTTTTTTTTTAATCGTATCACTCCGAGTAAGGTGGTAACGCCACTGATGTGCAGGGGGCTACGTAATAGTGAAAAGATGGGAGAAGAGAAAGCCAGAAACCACATCCTAAACAGGGAACAAGGGATGAGCCTCTTAACCTGTTCAATAGATGCGGGTGGAGTGTGAACCGGGTGATAGATCTATTTACTCCAATTGAAAAAAAAAAAACATGGTGGATTACTAAGTTTTAAAATTTCTAAATTCTTCACGTATCCACCTAGGTGCCCTTAACAAAATCCAACAGAGAATCTGTAATGTGATCCCGACTTAGCAGCTAGAATACAGTCACATTTTCACCGATGCAGTGTGGCTTCCCTGTGTCTCTTCTACAAATACTTTCACGGCTTCTGCTCCAATGAACTTAGCTCACTGGTACTCCCTATATATGAGTTTCCTCGAGCCACAAGATTAGCAATTAGGTCCCACCCTTTTACTGTGAAACTAATAAATTGTAAACGCGAATTCTACTCCAGCAGCTTCTTTTCTTGCACTTCCCGACTGTGGAATTCCTTTCCGCTTACTTGCTTTCCCAACAGCTACAATCTTCAAGAATTCAAATGTAAAAGTCAATTGTCATCTCCTATCTCACATCCTCTCTCACACTCTTTTCTCCGTCCACCCCACTCTCATATTCTCTTCCTTCTCATACCCTCTTCTCATAACATTCCTCTTATGTGAACCCCTGCACAACAGTGGCAATAAAATTCCTTGCTTGGGGCCACATGATTATTAAAAAAAATACTAAACAGGTATTAGTCTTTGCCCAAGAGTGTCCAGGAATTGTGCATAGCATAGGTGTTGTTGCTCTTTTTATATACCGTGTCCCTTCAGAATGTAAGCGGTCATGGCCCTCCACATCTTCCTGTCCATTATAGCTTTTAAGAAGCCTTCTCCTGTTATACTGCTCAAACTATACTCAAACTCCGCTCCACCATTTATCTGCTCAAGCCCATCAAGTATGTCATGTGTTGCTTTCCCTTGTCTCTCATTCCCTCTATCTGCCTCGTGAACATCAGATTCTCCAAGCCATCTTTCCTCACTACATGTCCCACAAACTTCAGCTCTCTTTTCCTGGTGTTAATTATCAGTTTCCTTTTTATATCCATCCTTTTCCTTTTTATATTCATCATTGCTCACATTCTGTCCATGGTATTCTCAGCATCCTTCTGTAGAACCATATTTCGGTTGCTTCAAGAAGTCTTTCCTTCATCTTTGATGACATTGTCCAGCATTAACTACCATATTCAAGGACCAACATCACATAACAGTCCAGCACTTTCTTCTCTTTTTTTTTTCAGCAAAATTTTCCTGTATCTTAATACTTTACTCAGCTTCTGGAATGCATCCTTCGCCATATCAATATACCTTCAGATCACAGTGTTGCACTTTCCGTACTACGAGGGTCATTCAATAAATAAGGTGAATTTTTCAGTATAAAGACTTTCAATACAGACAGAAGCTTACTTTTTTTTTTATTTTTGAACGTAGTCTCTTATCAGTGTCACACACTTTTCCCATCTGTGCAAAAGCTTCCGTCTTCCCTCAGCATAAAAATCTTTGGACTGATGTCTCAGCCAATCGCTCACAGTACTTTTGACTTCATCATCACTTTCAAACTTTGTGCCTCTCGTGAACGCTTTTAAGGGACCAAACAGGTGAAAGTCTGAAGGGGCAAGGTCCGGGCTGTAAGAGGGATGAGGGAGCAGTTCCCAGCCCAGCTCGTTCATGGTCTGCGTCTTTGGCACCCACCTGCAGCTGACCATTGAGTAGGCAAGGTCATCATAGACAATTTTGTGTGCTGTCCCAACAGATAGGCTCAAAGTCCTTACAATGTCATCCTCAGTCACTCTTCTGTCAGACTGAATGAGGTCATTGACTGATTCGATCACCTCAGGAGACCTCACTTTTGTAGGCCTCCCAGGCCTGTCTTCATCCTCAACACTACTGTCCTTTTTTAAACAATTTATAACACTTGTAAACATTTTTTTGGCTGAAACATGTGGCACCATACATAGTTGACATTCTCCTATGAATTTTAACTGGTTTGCACCCTTCAGCAATCAAAACCTTGATAACTATCCTCTGTTCAATCCTGGCGCATCATTTTTGTTAATCTCCAATTCTCTCAAAGTTTTTTTTCAATCTGCAAAAAAAATTAAATCCTTTTGAAAAAGAAGTAAAGGAAAAAAATTAAAAAAAATAAGCTTCTATCTGTATTAGAAGTCTTTATACCGAAAAATTCACCTTATTTGTTGAATGACACTCGTATGTTAGGACGCTTCCCAGAAATTTAAATTTCTGTACCTGCATGATTTTAGTCACCCCTTCTTGGATTTGGCATTTTGGGCTCTTTTTTTTTTTTTTTTTTAACCAATTACCATGCATTCATTTTTTTTGTAGTTTATATGTTGCCCTTTCTTTCCACTTTCAGTAACTACTTCCTGTAGGAGATCCTGTAGTTTACTCTCCATGTCCGACTTTCATATAACTTTTTGTTATTATTTCACTTCTTACAATGCCAACATGTTTCGACCCACAACCTCAAGCATTGGGGAGAGTTGAAAAGAAAAGGTATAGGTAGATGAGAAAAGCTAAAACAACGGACAAAACAATTGCCACTGGTACCATAAAATTCAGTACGACATGCCACATGGTTAAATTATCAAAGCTAAACTGATTTCCCCACCAGAATTTTATGGTGAGGTGAGTGGTTAGAGACACAAGAAGACCAGCCTCTGTACATACCACTATTATTACTATTCATAATGACTTTCTATCTGTCAATGCTAACAAAGGATATACCAGTATTTTACATCTACAAAAGAGTTGACTAACTATAATAACAATCCCCATTCTTGTTTCTTCCAGTGGATGATGCTAATGGCCACGGACAAGATGATTGTTAATGGTACAGATAGGGTCAAGACATTCACAAAAAACATTAATACAAACATAAAATGGGCAAAATTAATTGGAATTTGAAATTAGTCTGCACATTCTGTTTATCATGAACAATACTATCATGCTTCATCAAACTTCCTCTCATTAATACAGGAATCCCTTAATTATTGCAGCTAATGTGTACATTGGTAACTATAAAAAATTAGTTTTCAATTATTATGGTTAAACTGAACAATGTTTTACTGCACTAGCATTTCCAAAATGAAGTCAGAACTGGACTTAGGAAAAGATTTTTGGTCAATACACATGACTATTGAACATTTTAGTATATCAGCCTAGGCGTTTCTCCTGGACCAGCATGCCAGCCTAGGCGTTTCTCCCGGCCCAGCATGCCAGCCTAGGCGTTTCTCCCGGCCCAGCATGCCAGCCTAGGCGTTTCTCCCGGCCCAGCATGACAGTCTCGGCGTTTCTTTTGGCCCAGCATGCCAGCCTAGGCATTTCTCCCGGCCCAGCATGACAGTCTCGGCGTTTCTTTTGGCCCAGCATGCCATCCTAGGCGTTTCTCCCGGCCCAGCATGACAGTCTCGGCGTTTCTTTTGGCCCAGCATGCCAGCCTAGGCATTTCTCCCAGCCCAGCATGACAGTCTCGGCGTTTCTTTTGGCCCAGCATGCCAGCCTAGGCGTTTCTCCCGGCCCAGCATGTCAGCCTAGGAGTTTCTTGCTATTTAACCCATAGCTAGAAGGAGAAGCGACAGCTTCATACCTTTCCCAAGGGTATTTGCACAAGTGAATGCAACAAATTCAATTAGAATTCTAATTAATTGTTAATTAATTAAAATTAATTGTTAATTAAATCTGTTAATTAATTAACAGATACTCTGAAAACTACAAGAGTGATAACTGACAGGAAGTTGACATGAAAAGACTCATAGAAATGATAGCAAAGAAGGAAATAAAACTATGCTGGATGAAGAGGGGAAGAGCCAGGGAGCTGATGCTTTGACTAAATGTTGATAGGGGGCACTCCAACTGCACTTTTGGGGATGGTTTCACAGGAGAGCTCAAATGTTGATAGTCTATCTCTTCATGTATAGACTTTTGAAGTTGGCTGCTTTCCCTTTGAAGATCTCACAAACCTCTTAGCTAAGTGGATAGATTGAGATTAGCATAGTGTTTAAAAAATTACTACTGTAGTGAGTTCCTCAATATCTGTGACTTTGTAACTGACTAAGCCAAGTAAATACTACAAGCCAGTTAAGAATTATATTTCTCATGATGTCTATGATTAGTGTTCAAGCCCTGGTACAAGGATGCAGTTTTGAATGCTGATTTTCAAGGCTAGCTTCTTAGAAGAGGAATGTAAAAATCTTCTTTATTCTATTTCTACACATTTTGAATAACTGATTATGAGGAGATAGCATTTGTGGCTAAGATAGTTGTGTTTTTTGTTTTATCAATGTCAAAGGTCATCACCCATTTGATTTTCAAAGCAGGCCCTCTCCACTTGCAAAAGTGAAAAACTTTATCATGAACATGTACACTACAGGCCATAATTATTAGGCCAACCTATTTTTTTTTTTTAAATGTATTTCATACTATTTTTAGTATTTATTGCCAAGTGGATAATTCAAAATGAAAATAGAATGGTTCTTTTGTTATTATTACTTTGCAAAATTTTACAAGTCAGCCAGGAAGCCTTTGCTTCAGCCAGCCAATAATAAGAAGAGACTAGCATGGAGAAGAGAGCACAAAAACTGAACACCAGAATAGTTCATATGATGCACATGTTTATATATATATATATATATATATATTGTTCATTTCACCCCAAGCAAGGAACAAATGACATTTGTGCTCAGGGGGTTTCAGTGAAAGAAAGAAAAATGTACAGAGGATGTTGAAGAAAAGATATAGGAATCAAGTAGATAAAAGACTGCAATTAACGAATGGAAGTGACTTCCACAAATGGGAAGTGAGAGAAAAGAAACTATTAGAGTAAAAGAGGAGGTTACATTTAACTATTCTTTTGTTACTACTCAGCCAGCCAATAATTAGAAGAGACTGGCATGAGGAAGAGATCACAAAAACTGGACACCAGAACAGTTCATTTGATGCCCATATTATTGTAACGTATTAAAAAAGAACCATTCTATTTTCATTTTGAATTATCCACTTGGCAATAAATGCTAAAAATAGTATGAAATACATAGTTTCAATCTACAGGGTGCGATGGGTAAATTGTCGCTATTTGCCTTGTAAAATTTTGCAAAGTAATAATAACAAAAGAACCCTTCTATTTTCATTTTGAATTATCCACTTGGCAATAAATGCTAAAAATAGTATGAAATACATAATTTCTTTTTAAAAAATGGGGTGGCCTAATAATTATGGCCAGTAGTGTATATCTAGAAAAGAAACATAGCATTTGATTGATAACTTCAAATATCTGCTTGAGAGGGGAGGAAAATATCCCTGAATAATGTGGAGACTGCTGTACAATGAATCTTATGACATGCATATTCTCTTAATTTCTTAATATTTTTATCAATCAAGGTTTTTTTTTCTCTGCCGTAAGGGAACATAAAAAAAAACAATTAAAATCATACACATGCTAAAAATTACAATAAATATCAAATAACTGTCACTGGACATGCTATTAAATGGCATCCCTTCAATTCTGTTAACATTATTCGCTCTTTTTTTTCCCACATCTTTTGACTTTCGTCTCACAAAAAAAATCTAGAAAAATATTTGCCAACTCTGAAAAAGCCACAGTTTGAAAAAGAAGGAAAGAATGAAAAAGAAAGAAAAAGAATATTCTTTTCTTCAACTGATTAAGAAAAGCAAACATGTGATGCAGCCGCTGGGCATGGGGGAGGTGGGGCGCATACAAAAAAAAAAAAAAGAAACGAAAAAAGCAGCTCAGGTTCATTGTTAAAAATCCAACAAGCACTCTTTTGTTGCCCTGTTTTATTAGTCTTATCATGATAGCATTGGTCTGTCCCCCCCCCATGTGGGAGACGGTCAACGTTTCTCCTACGAGCCAGCTGTCATCAGTAAGGTCATCAAACAAAAATACTGATCCCCTTTTTGCTGCCTGCTCCTTGCCGCCAACATCCTTATGAAAGAAAAAAATCCGAGGCATAAGGAGATTTTAATTCCTATCTCAAATTTAACGACGGCCGTTCGTAAATATAATCATTTAAAAGCAACTTCATTATCTCCAGTGTGTTTAGAACATTAATTATGCAAGGAAAATATTAAATATGACAGTTAATTATATCATTAAATTGTGCAAATTTACAAATATAGAAACCAACCACTAAAAATAAATCTACTTTCTGCGTTCATCTAAAAGGATTTAAAGCCAAGAATATATTGAGACTCTCTTTAGTTTTGTATTTTTTTCATTTTTTTTTTTTTTTTTTTTTTTTTTTTTTTTACAAAAAGTCCTAAAACAAGGCTTGAGATTCACCCATGGTACAGGGTTACTGTTAGAATGGTTATGATCAATGAGATTGATTGATTCATTCATTCATTTTCTACAGTTTATCAACCCTTTGCAGGTTATTTAAAGCCAGAAAATATTTTTAGATTGTATGAATTTTTAAAAGCATTGGTCAGTCAACAAAGGGAGAAAATACCATCTCCTGTTTATGTTTCCAAAGCAGACAAAACATTGTAAAGTAAAAAATTCATTCTGCGACTAGAGGTAATCTTTATCCCCACCCCCACACTTTATTATTATTATTATTTTTCTTTTTTATTCCCTAACAGAGAGCAGGTCTCATTCTTTTTGATTAAACCCCCCCCCCCAAAAAAAAACACTGTTTTGGCAACACCTACTAAATAAGTGGTTAAATTTTTTTGTGGAGGGATACTAATGGTTTAGTGATACAAGTCTTACTAATTAACCCATAGCTGGTTGAAGAAGAGATGGATTCATACCTTTCCCAAAAGTATTTGCATGTAAGTGAAGTTAACAAACCCAACATGAATTGGAACTTGGTTCTCCAATTAACAATACCAAGCTACTATCCATTACACCAACTACAACTGGTATTCCCAAGTGGTCACCCATCTGGGACCAAGCTCAACAGGGCTTAACTTCAATGATTGTACAGCAACCAATACTTTAACTTGATATTGTCATAAACCAATTATACCACTTGCACTTATCTAAATATACAGAACTAAGTATTCCCAAGGGATCACCTATCTAGGTACTGACCAGGCTCAACATTGCTTAACTTCAGTGATCATTTTGAAAACTGACGTTTCTACCTCATGTGGGCATAAACCCTGATGAATGAGGGTGGGTGGTACGAATCAAAGAAGTGGTAGTAGGATTGACCTTTGATTTGACAAGGTCAAGATTACAGGGTTCAGGGAAGCAATTTACATGGATGCCTGTTCTATAAATTAGCAGTTCGCTCACTTAAGTGCCATATGTGATACACGCTTGGGTGATCATGTCTCGAAAGAGACATGACTGACTGGGCAGAAGATTATCCCGCAGTAGGTTGCCATTGTTTTCTACTGTAGACTGGTTGCCAGCCAAGGCTATAGAACCCAGTCTTTCCTGTTATTTAACCCATAACTGGAAGGAAGAGATGGATTAATACCTTTCTCAAAAGTATTTGAGCGTAAGTGAATGCAATGAATTCAGCTGGAATTCAAACTCGGCCCCCCAATTTCTCGTTCCGAGCCGATAGTTAAACAACTTTAACTAGAAAGACTTCAAGTCCTGGGAGGAGAGAATCATGAAGGTGCCTCAAAGATGGTGAAAGGTAGTGGAACATATTTGATTGAATAAATGTTTTCTTTTATACTAAATTTCACTCAGTACAAGAATGTGCATTGTGATGTAGTGGATATCGGCTTGGAATGAGAAATCAGGGAAGCAATTTCAAATTCCATTTGAATTCATTGCATTCACTTATGTGCAAGTACCCTTGGGAAAGGTATTAATCCACATCTTCCCTCCAGGTATGGGTTAAATAACAGAAAGTAATGGCAACCTACTGCAGGATAATCTTTTGCCCAGTCAGTCAGGTCTCTTTTGAGACATGATTGCCCAAGCATGTATCACATATGGCACTTAACTGACTGACTCAATACAAGGCTCGAGAGCAACTCAAGTTAGTATTCCAATAAATGAGGTGTATATAAATGTGATTATGAAGTGAAGGTTATGCGAAAAAATATGAGGACAGATATTGGTTGACCTTTGACTTGAAGAAGTTAAGACTGTAGGGTTCAGAGAAAAATCTCCATTACAAATTAGCAGTTCTTGGGAAGAAAGCGCCTGAGAAGAATTTTTTCCTTACATTTGGAATATGGAGGAAAGGAAGCTGATTGGTAAATTTTCGTTTTAGGTCTCAAAGGCTTTCCCCCTTTCAAATTTATCCAAAATATACATTTGCACAGAAATAATGCTATGTTGAACTCAAATCAACAATTAGTTATTGAAGAAACCTACCTTTATTGATCTGAAAGACCAGAAAAAAATCAAACTATATCTCACTCATTTTGTCTCCCGTAATTCTAATGCAGTCATGTAATTAACTGCTGAATGACTTTTGGCAAAGGCAACAAATTTCGGCCTATTTACTTCCTTTACTGAAATTTCTGCCTATTTACTTCCTGTAATGAAAGTAATATGTGATTTTTTTCTACACATTATTTTCATTACAGAAAGTAAATAGGCGGAAATTTCAGTAAAGGAAGTAAATAGGCCGAAATTTGTTGCCAACGCTGAAAGTCATTCTGCAGTTAATTACATGACTGCATTAGAATTACGGGAGACAAAATGAGCGAGATATAGTTTGATTTTTTTCTGGTCTTTCAGATCAATAAAGGTAGGTTTCTTCAATAACTAATTGTTGATTTGAGTTCAGCATATACATTTGCACAGAAATAATGCTATTTTGGATAAATTTGAAGGGGGAAAGCCTTCGGGACCTAAAACAAAAATTTCCCAGCTGATTTGATTTGTTTATTTAACATCATATCAATTCCTTATGAGTCATTTCATGTCAAAATTTAATTTTCCTGGGTGACTGAAGTAATAAACATATGATACTGTTATTCTGCTTTCACAATTGAATACATGGTAGATGATACTCAGCTTTTGTGTATATACACGTTTGTGTGGACATAATTACTAGAGGCAGTGATATGTGTGTTTCATGTTATAGTGTTGTTGAAGTTATATTTTGGAATATAGTTTGATCTTTTTCAAGAAATTATAGGATATTATATGGATTAATGACTTGAAAGAGTTCAGGTTGGTTGGTTCGTTGGTTGATTTATTTTTAGATGCATATCAACCTCTATTTTGAACAATTTTAGGGCTTTAACTAATTACATCTTGACCACAAATGTGTGCCTCCTTCTAAAGTTAAATGTACCATTGGTAATTGTACTTTAAATATGTATTGTTGATTATTTTTACTATAAATAGGCATTGTTCGTCAGTTTTTACTATAAATAGGTACTGTTCGTCAGTTTTTATTATAAATAGGTATTGCTCATTATTTTTTTTACATAAAAACACATCTTTCATAGTGTTTGTTATAGTTTAGGGGGTTCTCTGTTTGCCCATAGCTGGGATCCTAACCGGTGCTATCACCACAGGTCAGGGTGGGCATTGCAACAGGGCTCCTCAATGCCTCCAAACTCTCATTCAGGTCATCGTCATACCGAGGATTAGAAGTAGCTTGGTATGTTCTGGTTTTAAAGGTTAAAATTAAAGAATAGATCTCATCTGAAACTTTCTTTTTTGTTTATTGCCACTGTATTTATATGCATTCAGAAGTAGGTAGGCTAATTTGTAGGTAGCACATCGTGGAAATGTTTTGTGTTATAAACAACAGAAAAATTTCTGCTTTGGTTTTTTCATTGTCTCATGGAGTCAATGGCATTGGCAGACACATGCCCTTGACCTTTTTTTAAGGTAAGGGGATTTTTTTCTGCACAAAATAGTGAAAATAGACCAGTAACTTTGTATCTGTGAGAAAGACATTGCGGAATGAGGAATAAGTTTGAAACTGTAAAGACATGACTCTACATAGTTATATACCAATAAGTTCTTCAACTAATGACACAAAAGTGTTTTATCATTGAAATATTTAAATGTAACCAGCAATTCTACTCAAACTGTTTCTTTTCTCGCACTTCTTGCCAGTGAATTTCTCTTCTATTTACTTGCTTCTTTGATATCTACAACCTCCAAAAATTTAAATGCAATGTCAATTGCCATCTTTTATCTTCTTGACTCCTATTCTCTTATCCTTTCTTCAATAATACCTGTACCCAGTCTTTTCTCTCATGGTAACCCCCTGCACACTAGTGGTAGTCTCGCCTTGTTTGAAAGGAAATTATTAAAAAAAATAAAATAAAAATAAAAAGCAGTTACTTTATTTGACCAATATTTATGTTTCAGTGTAACCTCCTTCATTGTCAATGAACTTAATTCAGTGGTGAATATAAATCACATAGCTCAAATGTACAATGAAAACTTCAGATCAGAATTCAGGCTATTAATTTATGGATAAGGTGTGTGCAGAAAATTGCAGCATTTTTTTTAGAAGATGAGCAAAATACTAACACACAGGAAGATCTCAATAGAAACGAAGAAAAGAGTGCTAGACTGCTACGTGATGTCAGTTCTTCAGTACGGCTGTGAATGCTGAACAATATCATCGAAAATGAGGAAAAAACTGGAAGCGGCCGAAATGTGGTTCTACAGAAGGATGCTACGGATATCGTGGACTGAGCATACAAGCAACGACGAAGTGTTAGAAAGAATGGCAACAAAAAGGAAATTGATGCTGAGCATCAGGAAGAGACAACTGAAGTTCCTGGGACATTCAATGAGGAAGGAGAGCCTGGAGAACCTGATACTGACTGGTCAGATAGAAGGAAGAAGAGACAGAGGAAGGCAGCGGATAACGTATTTGCAGGGCCTGATCAGGTGGATGACGGAACGGGGGTTGCCAGGAGCAACAGGAGCAAACATACTAAGAGCCACAAGGGATAGGGAGACGTGGAGATCCATGATCGCCTACGTCCTGAAGGGACAGGGCACATAGAAGAAGAAGAAAACAAATAATTTTCTACTCTTCAGTCAAGAGTTTAAAAAAATGATTCAAACTTTTGTACACATGTAATTGGGCTTTTATTTATTTTTCATATTCATTATACCTGATTATTGTATAACTTTAAATGGTTTTTTCGTTTTTTTTTTGTTTTTTTTTTGGTGGATACCCATATTTGAGTAGACATTCCATTTACTTTAAAAGGTATTTTATTTCATCTTCAAGCCTGAATATTTAAGAAATCTTAACAAAAAAAAATAAAAAACTGCGGCAGGATTCCAACATTAGATCTGACATGCTTTAACCAGTTTGGCTACAAAAAGGATTGCAATTATGCTGGGGTGTATATTGCACATCTTTGTCATTAGATTCCTGAACGTTCATAAGTGGCCAGTTTCATATCCAAAATTATTTGAAAGCATTAATGGATCCATTTAGTGATTAAAAAGGATGCCAGTTTGTATCCAACTGAAGGGAGCATTTTTCTTTAATAAGATTTCTCAAATATTCAGGCCAGTAGGTGAAATAAAATACCATTTAAAATAAATAAAACGTTTAATCAAATATGGCTATCCACTAATAAAATATTACATAGCTCACATCTTCAGTTGTCCCATTCCCAAAAGAAGACATCAGGTATAAATGATCAAACTTAAAATAATAGCCAGCTAGGAACCAGATTGCTACTTTTACCAAAGTCCAATATTTTACAAACATTTTGTTAACCCTCTAGGGCCATTCGTATCATATTTGATACAGTATGAAAACAAGCCTTGAAAGAAATATTTTCCTGAAAAATTTTTTAAGAGAAATATTTTATAAATTTCAAATGAAAGCAGTACTGACTGCTCAGTCAATGAATACCAAATGTTTCCTTATAGGGAAATACCAAATGTTTCCTTATAGGGAAATACTGTATCAAATATGATACGAATGGCCCTAGAGGGTTAAAATGGAATATCCCACCACCACCCCGACAATTGATTCACCGAAGAAATTAGGAAGTAAGGAAGTACAAGACAATTTGACTTCTGCTCCCGTTCTATCTTGACTTACCATTTTATTGAACTCTCTGTTACTTGTACTTTTTTAAACTCTGTTTTTGTTTATCTTTTACGTGTTGCGTAAATCTTTCCACCTGGAATTTACCTTGTTATTTATATCATACCTTGCGATATAACACATTTTAATTCTCAAAAGAAATATAATTTCAAACATTTTGGGAATTAATGATACGCAGATGATGATAATTAGCTTTCTTCTAACCCTACTACCACAAACTTTTGTTTTTTTCCAATAAAAATTACAAATAAAAAACATTTAAGACTAGAAAAAAAAAGAAGTGTATGTAAGTACCATATATACTTGTATACAAGCCTACTACATGTATAGTGTGAACCCTGAATTGTTTGGTGAAAAATCTGATTTTTTCATATCAGTCAGTTAAGTGCCATACATGATATATGCTTGGGCGATCATGTCTGAAAAGAGACATGACTGACTGGGAAGAAGATTTTCCCACAGTAGGTTGTCATTATTTTCTATGACAGACTGGTTGTAAACCAAGACTATAGAACCAAATCTGTCCTGCTATTTAACACATAGCTGGAGGGAAAAAAGATGGATTCATACCCTTCCCAAGGATATTTGCACGTAATTGTATGGAACAAATTCAACTGGAATTCGAACTCGATTCTCCAATTTCTCATTCTAAAATGATATCCACTGCACCACAATACATATTTTTCATATACCTAACATATAATGCAACCCCAGCTTCTTAGCAATACCAGTAGGCCTACAGCAGTCAAATATTGAGGGCTGGGCATCACTCTGGACATATACACTACCGGCCATAATTATTTGGCCACCCCAGTTTTTTAAAGGAAATGATGTATTTCATACTATTTTTAGTTTTTATTGCCAAGTGGATAATTCTAAATGAAAATAGAATGGTTCTTTTGTTATTATTACTTTGCAAAATTTTACAAGACAAGGAAGCAAAGATGAACTCGTCCGAATCACCCTAAACTGCAATATAGGTAATTATTAAATATTTATAAATTCATTTGATACAAATGTTATTGTGCAGTATTAACGAAAGAACCATTCTATTTTCATTTACAATTATTCACTTGGCAATAAATACTAAAAACATAGTATGAAATACATATGTTTTTAAAACACTGGAGTAGTCTTACAATTATGGCTGGTACTGTAGTAATAAATGTCATTTTTTTCTTTTTTTTTTTTTTAACAAAGCTACCCCTAAATTGTGAAATAAACAACTTAATATTATCTGATTCGAAGATTTACATACCGTAATTTCATTTTTATTCATGCCTGACTACAGTAACTTCTTAAACCCTTCCAAAAAGAATATAGTGTAACCCGACCCCTACTTTTTGCTTAAAAAATGACCATAAGAACTCACTCTATACTCGAGTATATACAATAAGTATAATTTGCATCCAACATAAGATGACCATTTACTAATGAATTGCTTCAGTGGATAACAAGAAAAAAAAAAGAAAATTAAAAAAAAAAAAAAGATATCTCAACAAAACTGACCAAGGCTGCGTTAAGAAAAGTTCTAAGCATATAAATGATTTCCCAATGATGCGAGACCAACATTCTCACCAGTCAACACAAGAATCACTTGTTGCCACTACCATCATTCCAAGGATTTTGACTGACATGCTTTTAAGCAAATCAACAAATAAGAAAGGAATGGAATCCAAAAATGAAAAAAAAGAAAAAATAATTTGGAATAAACAAAACACTCCTAACACAACAGATAATATACCCCATATCAGCACTCACACAGTACAAGGTCACTTTTGGGCAAGGTGTCCAGAAGATGAGCAAAATACTAACACACAGGAAAATCTCAATAGAAATGAAGAAAAGAGTGCTAGACTGCTACGTGATGTCAGTTCTTCAATACGGCTGTGAATGCTGGACAATATCATCGAAAATGAGGACAAAACTGGAAGTGGCCAAAATGTGGTTCTACAGAAGGATGCTACGGATATCGTGGACTGAGCATACAAGCAACGACGAGGTATTAGAAAGAATGGCAACAAAAAGGTAATTGATACTGAGCATCAGGAAGAGACAACTGAAGTTCCTGGGACATGCAATGAGGAAGGAAAGCCTGGAGAACCCGATACTGACTGGTCAGATAGAAGGAAGGAGAGACAGAGGAAGGCAGCGGATAACATATTTGCAGGGCCTGATCAGGTGGATGATGGAACGGGGGTTGCCAGGAGCAACAGGAGCAAACATACTAAGAGTCACAAGGGATAGGGAGACGTGGAGAGCCATGATAGTCTATGTCCTGAAGGGACAGGGCACATAGAAGAAGAAGTAGCAACAGCAGCTATATCTGGATCTTTTGGTGAACAATGTGGAGCAAAATACCTCTTCTTTAGGGAAAAATGGAATAATATCTCAAATAACTGATGCGAATATGTTGCTAAAGCTTTAGTGATTGTGCTTATGTAGTTTAAGATTAATTTTAGATTTATAAAAAGCCCTCATACCTGGGTTATCTTTCAATGCATAGCAAAATCTTCAGTATTTGAGCTCACATAATTTTGGTTCAATTTTAGAGGTTTATCTGAGCCATCTTTCAATGCATAGCAAAATCTTCAGTATTTGAGCTCACATAATTTTGGTTCAATTTTAGAGGTTTATCTGAGCCATCTTTCAATGCATAGCAAAATCTTCAGTATTTGAGCTCACATAATTTTGGTTTACTTTTAGAAAGGTTTACCAAAAGTTTTGGTCATATTTCACTGTGTAACAAAAGCCTCAGTATTTGAGCTCACGTAATTTTGGTTCAATTATAGAGGTTTATCTGAGCCATCTTTCAATGCATAGCAAAATCTTCAGTATTTGAGCTCACATAATTTTGGTTCAATTATAGAGGTTTATCTGAGCCATCTTTCAATGCATAGCAAAATCTTCAGTATTTGAGCTCACATAATTTTGGTTCAATTTTAGAGGTTTATCTGAGCCATCTTTCAATGCATAGCAAAATCTTCAGTATTTGAGCTCACATAATTTTGGTTCAATTTTAGAGGTTTATCTGAGCCATCTTTCAATGCATAGCAAAATCTTCAGTATTTGAGCTCACATAATTTTGGTTCAATTTTAGAGGTTTATCTGAGCCATCTTTCAATGCATAGCAAAAGCTCACATAATATTCAGTCAAGTTTAGAAGGGTTTGTCTAAGTCATCTTTCACTAATCTGTACCTGAAATTACATTGTACAGGTCATCTGAAAGTACCAGCCAAAATACCTGTGCTTATAAAATGAATTTCTTTTTTTTTTTAAATAAATACCATGTCCCTTCAGGACATAAGGGATCATGGCTCTCCACAAATTATTTTTCATCTGTGAATTGCCATGAAATCTTAGGAAAGACAGCTTCCCTAAGAGATGTGGGTAAAAATCCTACCAGAGGATGCCTCTTTTCCTCATAAGATTTCTTGATTATTCCGGCCAATAAATATACTGTTTAATAATAAAAAAAAAAAACAGAATATATACTCAAATATGAGAATACATTAAAAAATAATGTTTAAATAAATTAAAAATATTATATATATCTCCAAATGAATAAACAATGAAAAAATAATAATTGCAACATTACTTTAAACAGTGCTCAATATATTATGTTTATTGTTTTCTCTTTTTATTTTTTTTCAATTGGAGTAGATAGACTAAACTATCGCCCGGTTCACACTCCACCCACGTCTATTGAACAGGTGAAGAGGCTCCTCCCTTGTTCCCTGTTTAGGATGTGGTTTCCGGCTTTCTCTTTTCCATTCTTTTTACCCTTACATAGCCCCCTGCGTATCAGTGGCGTTATAGCCTTGCTTGGGGTGATATGATTAAAAAAAAAAATGTTTTGAACATTCCAATTATTGTCTTCATTCCTTATACATTTGAATAATTTACTCCTATATAAAGTTGAGCACTCTTGCCATTAACATAAATTTGAATATGGATAAATTTAATTTCGACATTTCACTGAAAAATATTCTTAGCCCAAACAAACAGGAGTACGTTCAAAAGTTAGTCCTAAAGACTGAAGATCTTATACAAAACCATCATTATTAACTACCTGATGAGACATTGTTCTTTCAATGTCGAAACAAAATGTACAATTTTGTAGTAGTTTGTACATGTTCTAAAGTAATAATTAATAATGTGTGTATATATATATATATATATATATATACACACAGGTATAAAACTATCATTCAGGTGTTAATAAAAATGTGGTCAATGTCATTTAATGGGCAGGTCTTATATTTTTGGCAGTTACAGTTATTTAAAATGTAAAACCTGCCCAATAAATTGCTAGTGTATCTATATATATAGTGTATATATCTGAAATTATTTATAGAGCTCACACCCATTCAGATGACAATGTTTAATTTCATTTTGGATCCACAGCAAATAAGTGGAAATATCATTTCAATGACTATGTTGTCTTTAAATAATAGTAAATATTGCAAAAGCACTGCTTTATCTGTGTATCATTGGTAATTAAAAAACAACAACCACCCAATTATTACTTGGAAAAATCATCACTATAACCAAGTCTTATAATAGAAAAGATAAATGTAACTTAAGTCTTTTAAAATAACTATCCATCTTAAATCATATAAATAACCCTAATTTACTTGACAAAAAAGTGAATTAATGACTATATGCTTCCAGATAAAAAAAAAATAATCAAATACTTAGAAAATATATAATAATAAAATTCTTTCTTTCTTTCTTTCTTATTCCCTTGCTTTCTTCTTTTCTTTCTTTTCCCCCCACAAATATTATTTTTTTATTAATAATAATGTTGAATTACCTCCCTTTGAATACATCTTCCTCAATTTTAATAAATTTTTAATTTAATTCTTATTTTTTTCATCTTCATGTAATTTTTTTATTTATATCATGCTCTTGATAAATTTAAAAAAATAGTATCCTAACATTATATGATTTAACTTCCATGAACATTGCATGAACTTAAATTAAAATCTCTTAAACAGTCTGTTTGAAATATGCAACTGATGATTGTGTAATGCATGAAACTCAGAATTGTGATACCAATGTAGGATAATACATATATATATATATATATATATATATACAATACTGTGCAAAAGTATTAGGACAAGAACTATTTTATCTTTTATGAGGCATATTGACAGAAAATAAACAATTTAATTAAAGTAATTTTATTTGATTTACTTAAGAAATGCTTTAACAAGAAAAAAATACTTGTTACAAAATAAATTTAATATTTAGTATAATAGCCTTTTGCATTGATCACAGCCTTCATTCTGTCAGGCATTGACATCACAAGCGTCTTCAATGTATCTAATAATATCTCCTGCCAAGCAGCTTGTATTTGTTCCTAAAGAGTGTCTTGCAAAATAACATTAGATTTATCAATTTTTTTATTCAAAATATCCCATAATATGTTCAATAGATTTGAAATCACGCCTGTCCTAATACTTTTGCATGCTACCGGTAGTGTGCAAAAGTGTTAGGACAGGGCTGATTTTAAACTTTATTTTGATACCTCATAAAAGATAAAATAGTTCTTTTCCTATATATATATATATATATATATATATATATATATATATATATATATATAAGCAAGCGGTGTAGATATAGAAGAATCCAAAGGAGTATCCTGTACATGCAGTGGTAGGATAACTCTCTAAGAGAGCTCTAAATATATATGTATATAAATACATATAGAGTAAATATAAGAAAAAATTTTGGCAGACATATTATTTCATCGTAAATCAGAAGTATAGGCCTATTTCACGCAATCCATTGTACAGAAGATTTAAAAATCTTCTGTACAACAAAGACGGAAGTTGATGAAATAGGCCATACTTCAGATTTACCATGAAATAACGTGTCTGCCTAAATTTTTTCTTATATATGTGTGTGTGAAAATTAAAACAGGCACATTATTCCATGGTTAAGTGGAAGTATAGGCCTATTTCAGGCCAACCATCTTCAGTTTCCATCTTTATTGCACATTTTCGTGTAAAACCTTCTGTACAATAAAGACAGAAGCTGATGATGGTTTGCTTGAAATAGGCCTATACTTCCATAAAATAACCATGGAATAACGTGTCTGTCTTAAGCAACCGACAATTTGAAATGAATTGTTTGAACATTGTAATTAAATTGTTGATTGCTTATAACCAAGTTTCATTAAAATTCGTTGATTTCCGTAACATGTTTACATTTGTTGACATTACGATACATTTCAGAGCAGATATGTTTGTTTACGATGGATCGAAAATTGTGTTATATAGGCTTGATAAAAACCTCATTTAAACTGGAGGCTATTCGTGGTCGAGAGGTCTAAGACATTACCATATCAAATGGTAGCTTCCCCTATATAGATAGGGGTCGCAGGTTCAAATCCTGCCAAATGGTACACATTTTCGTAATAAAAATTTATCGTAAATAATCAGGCCGGCAGAAATAAATATATAATACTGTTTCATTAAAAACAGAATAACTACTTAAATACAAGTATCGATAAAAAATAATGTTCAAACAATTCATTTCAAATTGTCGGTTGCTTATAACCAAGTTTCGTTAAAATTCGTTGATTTCTGTTACATATATAAGTCGGTATAAGGGAGAGGCCGACTCATTTCTTGTTTTGAATCAGTTGCATCCGTCCTTAAAATTTACAATAGAAAAGAAGTCCAAATGTTGTTTATCAATTCTCAGTGTTTTTGTTCATTGGACCCCAATAGAATTTAAAACTTCCACGTTTCGGAGATTGTACGCGCAGTGGTACTCATTTTGTCCAAGAAAGCAAAAGATTAATTTGATTAAGACTCATACACATAGCATATTAAAAATTTGCACAGAAAGTTATTTGGGCATGGAGTTAGATTTTATCCGCAGCACCTTATCCAAAAATGGTTATCCTGTGTGATGTTTTAATGGCGTGATGCGTGATAAAATAAACAGTTTTCTAAGGATAAGCCATATACTGTGGAAAAATGTCCAGTTTATTTAAGGCTACTTTATATTGGTTCTTGTAGTGAGCATGTGCGTTGTGGTGCAGTGGATACTGGCTCAGAACGAGAAATCAGGGAGCTGAGTTCAAATTCCAGCTGAATTCATTGCATTCACTTACGCGCAAATACCCTTGGGAAAAGTATTAATCCGTCTATTCCTTCCAGTTATGGGTTAAATAACAGGACAGATTGGGTTCTATAGCCTTGGTTGGAAACCAGTCTAACGCAGAAAGCAATGGCAACCTACTGCGGTATATTTTTCTGCCTAGTCAGTGATGTCTCTTTCGAGACATGATAGCCCAAGCATGTATCACGTATGGCACTTAACTGACTGAGTGAGCATGTGGCTAAACAAATTTCTAGAGCAGTTACTTCTTGTTATTTTTCTGCTCAGATTAGGGTCCATTTTGGCCCTTGTTCTGCTTTTCCGTCTATGAAAAAAGACTTACTTCCTTCCCCATCATATTTCTTCTGTTTCCTAAAAATTTATTTGTAGTTGTGGTAATGACTACATAGGAAGGACGTCACAGAGATTGGATTGCAGTAACATGTGCCACTAAGAATTCTCAAAACGGATGTCCATGCGAGTCAACTTGTGAACACTTCCAGGTCAGCAATCACTGAACACTTGATAAGTAGCAGAAATTGTGCGAATGGCTTCAGTGTGAACCAGTTCAGTGTGTTGGCTGGTTTGCACTGAGCGTTTCATTTACAGGCATTGGAGTCACTATACATCAAAGCTCGGAGCCCTTCTCTCTGGAAACCGAGAGATTGTGTGATTGACCTCCACATAATTACCATTTAGTGCCTGCCCCTCCCCACCTTCATCTTGATTCATCTTCAGTCTTAATATTTTGAATATTGAAGAATTAAAAAAAGTCCCAGTTGACCCTGATGAAAAACGGGATTGAAACCAGTTGGTCATTTTTGTGTTTCTTACTTTTTATTCTGTCATCTTTAAAAAATGCCTGTCAGTATGAAATTGAATTTATTTCTTACTGTGTGTGTGTGTAGAGATATATATATATATGTGTGTGTGTGTGTGTGTGTATAGATGATATATATATATATATATATATATATCATCTACACACACACACATATATCTCATCTACACACACACACACACATATATATCTCATCTACACACACATCTCTATCTCATCTCTACACACACACACACATATATATATATATCACAGTAAGAAATAAAGTCAATTTCATCTGTCTCTACACACACACAATCTATCTCTACACACACACACACACACACACACACACACACATATATATATATATATATCACAGTAAGAAATAAAGTCAATTTCATACTGACAGGCATTTTTTAAAGATGACAGAATAAAAAGTAAGAAACACAAAAATGACCGACCGGTTTCAATCCTGTTTTTCATCAGGGTCAACTGGGACTTTTTTTAATTCTTCAATATTCAAAATACACACACACACAGAGGCTTGAATATTTTTGAGAAGTTTTGTTACAAAAATATGTGTCATTTGGCAGGATTCAAACCTGTGACCCCTAACAACACAGGGGAAGCCATCAGTTGATCTGATGCATCTTGGAAACTGGAAATGTTTGTTTTTAAGGCTTGATTCAGATTCATTTAGACTGTGAAATCATTCATGGCCGAGTAGTCTAAGACACATCAGAACAATTAACAGCTTCCCCTGTGTTGTTAGGGGTTGTAAGTTCAAATCCTGCCAAATGACATATATTTTCTTAAAATTTCTTTAAAATATTCAGGCAGATAGCAGTATACAAATAAATATACTGTTTAACTAAAAACAGAGTATCTACTCAAATATGACTATCTATTAAAAATAATGTTCAAACAAATAAATTAGAATATGTTGGTTGTTAGTCCATTTTGTAAATCTCTGGAACTTTTGGTAACACACATATAATTGAAGCATACCTGCAAAAAGGGACATGGACATTGAGAAGTGGGAAGATGTCACCAACGATTGGTCGTGCTGGAGATATAATTTCTACTAAGGGCTTGGGTGAGGAGAGAAGGAACAGAAACTTGCCATCAGGAAGAATCATGCTCATGAAAAGAAAACAACATGGGGGAAAAGCATCTTTACATACACTCATTGCAAGCAATACTGTCACATTCATGTGGGCCTGTACAGCCATAACTGATGCTGCACCACCATCAGCAGCTGAGACACAACTCTTTGGGTGCAGATCCATGAGATCTTGAAACCAACAGGTGCCATATATACACATTGTAATTTATAAATTAATAAAGGATTTATTTTTAATCCAACACTTTCATGACTTTAAACATTATTATAGTGAACAGTGCTTATTTGAAATAAATGCCATAGTTTATATTTATTAAACAGTGTGTCTTACATCTAACGGCCCGTGCATTCAAAATATGTAAGTAAAAAAATGTGTTCCTGATGTAGGGGAAGATTTTTTTTACTAAGATTTGAAAGAAAATTCTCGGCCCAATCAGAAAGGGATTAAAAACAAACTCTGATATTTGGTCAGATTTTGGGAAGGTGTGTCAAGTCAAGAATTTTCCATCAGCTGTGTGTGTGTGCATATATATATATATATATATATACATACACACACACATAGTATATTACATGCACAATATGAAAAAACACATATGGGACAGAAAGAATTGTGAAAACTGTTTGTTTATAGAAAAGAGGAAAATTTATAAAGAAGTTGTTCCATGTTTTTAATGAATCAATATTTATTTTCAAGAAAGTGAATTCCAACTCAAACAGCAACATCTGTTGTGCAGTCCCCACCATAAGTAAATATTGTATTTATTGGATATAATTAAGACACAAGCACCAGCTCTTAAATACTTATTAAAGCAGAAAAAAAATAGGCAGATGTTTAGGGGATACACATTTTTAGAACCATTGGAATATATATATATATATATATATATATATATATATATATATCTACATTTGTGTGTGTGTGTATATATATATATATATATATATATATATATATCACATTTCTAATATTGTGTGTGTATATATATATATATATATATATATATCACATTTCTAATATTGTGTGTGTATATATATATATATATATCACATTTCTAATATTGTGTGTGTATATATATATATATATATATCACATTTCTAATATTGTGTGTGTGTATATATATATATATATATATATATATCACATTTCTAATATTGTGTGTGTGTGTGTATATATATATCACATTTCTAATATTGTGTGTGTGTGTATATATATATATATATATATATATCACATTTCTAATATTGTGTGTATATATATATATACATATATATATAACATTTCTAATATTGTGTGTATATATATCCATTCCTAATTATTGTGTGTGTGTATATATATATATATATATATATATTGTGATATTTGATAATGGCTGATGTAAGCTGAAAGTTCAGAAAGAATTAAATAAAAACATGTATCAATATTTATGATTTTCTTTCCTCTTTCAACGATAATGCTATTACACTTATCAGACGATATGAAAATAATTTACATAAAAAAAAATCAACAAAACTTGTCTATATTATTTAATGAAACATGC
This sequence comes from Ascarosepion bandense, assembly GCA_037127315.1. Taxonomy (NCBI): domain Eukaryota; kingdom Metazoa; phylum Mollusca; class Cephalopoda; order Sepiida; family Sepiidae; genus Ascarosepion; species Ascarosepion bandense. The sequence continues at coordinate 986 of JBBBDQ010001297.1, read as the reverse complement.
ATCTATATATATATATATATATATATATATATATATATATATTAGTAATCAATATACAAGCCTGCATACAGCTCATCAGTGTGGCTAGACATCCACTTGCTTCCAACCGAGATCAAAAGTCGACCGTTTTGGGTTTTGGTGTCAGTCAGAGTCCCTACTCCCTAAGTCATAGGGCACATGGAATGAGAGAGGGGAAATTTTAGTGTTTTATATATATATATATATATATATATGCGGTGTATACACATGACAGTCACCGAAAGAACTCAATTCATGACTGAACAGTAACACATAAATCGCAGAAGTGGTAACTGTTTTTAAAATTTTTCTCTCTAGAGAGCTCAATCGTGATGAGAGCATAATATATATATATATATAAAATAAATTCCGATGTTCAAATCAGTTGTATGGTCATTTCTACATGAAATCACTTAGAGAAATTTCAAGCATCATCGGCAACTTCTTTATTTCAAAATAAAAAAAGTTGCCAATGATGCGTGAAATTTCTCTTAGGGATTTCATGTAGAAAAATGACCATACAACTGATCTGAACATCGGAATTTATTTTATTTTATAATTGGCTCTGTAATTTAAATACTAATTACATTGAATCCTCCACCTTGATCAGTTTTAATATTAATGTAATTAATATTAATTAGGATCGGGTCATTGGGATTTACCTTCCTGCTTTTCCTTTTGGATTAAAGTTTTATATTTAAATATATATATATATATTATGCTCATTCAGTAATCGCATCGCTCATTCAGTAATGAATTAGAGCACTCTGGCTATTGGCATATGATACATCATATGCTAAAAGTCTGCCTCCTTCTACCGAGTGCCCATAGCTCAGAGATAGAATCACCGACAGACACCAATTTGGTTGGGTTTAAATCCTGGGTTAAAAGCAATCAGATGTCTAACCGTACTGATGAGCTGTGATATAGCAAAACAGATCTGTCTGCAGATGACTATATATATATAT
>JBBBDQ010001296.1:1547500-1572968 GCA_037127315.1 Ascarosepion bandense | reverse complement strand
TGAACAGATTTAGATAGATAGATAGATAGATAGATAGATAGATAGATAGATAGATAGATAGTTAGATAGATAGATAGATAGATATGAACAGATTTAGATAGATAGATAGATAGATAGATAGATAGATAGTTAGATAGATAGATAGTTAGATAGACAGATAGATAGATATGAACAGACGTAGATAGATAGATAGATAGATAGATAGACATGAACAGACTTAGTTAGATAGATAGATAGATAGATAGATAGATAGATAGATAGATAGATAGATATGAACAGACATAGATAGATAGATAGATAGATAGATAGATAGATAGATAGATAGATAGATAGATATGAAAGATGACTGATTTGACTGAGAGTGATAAGGAATTAGATTCATAGATAAATAATTGAAGAAAAATGTATAATTATTATATATTCGTAAAATCATATCCACAGAAAAAATATATAGACACTTAAACAGAGCAAAAAAACTAAATTCATACAAACGTTGCGAGATGAATACAAGTTACTTTAAGACTCTACAATTACAAGAATTGCTTAAAATGTTGGCCATTATCTCCCAGTCGTTGACCAACGTGCCCAGTGAGATTCGGGTACATACATTTTCAATTTCTTGTTTAATGGTCGCCAATTGAGTTATGTTTCTTCGATACACAACGTTCTTTAAAAATTCTTAATGCTAAAGCCTTGTTTTTAGAAAATAACTTGCTACCGTTACAGAGTTATCGCAATTTGATAAAACTACGAAAGACAAGTTTTTTCTTTTCCTAAAGTGTGTGTCCATTTTTAGGCATACTTTATATATATATCAATTCAACACGGCCGTCTGTTAATTTTTAAGTTACGATTCTGTTTTCTTTTTGTGTGAACCCATACGATGTCAATTTTTTCTTTTCTTGTTTATTTGTTTTTATTTTGTTTTATCTTTTTCTTTCTTTTTCTTTTTTAATTTCTTTGCAAATCTATTTAAAAAGGAAAATTAGACTGATTTTTCTCCAGTTTCTGAAAGGATTTTTCAGTTGCTGAGGTGATGTGTTATTCCCCGTGGGGTATTTTCACATCGAAATGGTCATTCAACATCATTGAATTAATCCTTTTTTAATATATATATATATATATATATATATATATATATATAATTACAAAAAAGTTCAAGCATTTACTTTTATAAAGAGTGCTCGATACAAAGTAGAGCTTAATATTGTAATGTTATTACAATGGTTTATAAAAGCATAATATCATTATATGTTCGTGTCTCAGAACAAAGCTGTTCCTCTTCATGTGATATGTTAAAATAAATAGTAAAAAATCTCTTTTCATTTATTTTAACATATTTTCACCATTTATTTTCAACATATCACCTGAAGAGGGACAGCTTTGTTCTGAAATATGAAAAGTTTTGTGTAGTGATATTATGTTTTTATGAACCATAGTAATAACATAATTACAATATATATATATATATATGTATATATATGTGTGTGTGTGTGTGTTTATCTATAAACTCACGTATAAACGGCCAGTTGCTATATGTAGACTCACTTATAAACGACCAAGTCTCAAGTATAAAACAACACTGTTCACATGCAGACAACCTGTTTTCACTTACTGACTCGTGAACAGTCATCGTTTATCTATAGACTCAAGTATAAACGGCTAATGTTTATTTGCTTATTCCTGAACCAAGTAAATGCTCAGAGACTTTAACAAGTCTAATTAATAAAACAATAATATAAAATAAGACTGACTTCGACTTTAAATAACCAAACCGTCTGTTTATGTCATTTCATTTTGTATTAATTTAAATGTATAATCTGGATGAAGACTTGTGAGTTAAGGGAGATATTCTTTCACGGATTCTTTGACGTAATCACTATTCTAATACGCAAAGGAATAAAATGCTAGACGGGGATTTTGGTGGGTTTTCAAGAATTACCTTCAGAATTAATCTTCGGAATTTCTTTTTTTTTTCTGCTGAATTTTCAAAGATTATTAATCACTCATTTCTTCCTGGTATCACTGTTTCAACCAACATAAAACAACAACATCGTCAGGGTCGATTTTCGACATTTATAAATTTGCCATTCGTCCCGTGCATTAAATACTGTAGCCATATGGTCGTGTGCTTCTGCTATTCATCTCGAGGTTCTCGTCAGAATCCATTTTGCACATTTATAAATCTACTATTTCGAGGTTCTTGACCTAATTCAAAGAAGGATCTGCAATGTAACCGGTTCTGACAATAATAATACGAATAATAATAATAATAATAAAAGAAAAAATCTGCATAACTAACTGAGGCACACTAAAAGCAGGCAGATTTCATCTTTAGGGACAATTCAACAGACGGCGCTCGAGGTGTGTGACATAACGAGGATTACCGAACGGCAAGGAATACGTTTCAACAAGCCAACTGCGAGGTTCAATAACAAAGACGTGGCAGTGAGGAACGTGAAACAGATTACATGAAACAGAATAAATATATATATGTGTAGAAAGAGTATGAATATCGTAGAAATACTATACTAAATCATTTACTAGGTTTGTTACTCGGAAAGTATGTTCATTGTTGTGCTAGACAATTTTTCCGATAGAATCTATCTTATACATTTATAAATCTAGCATTTGTCCGGACATTGAATACAGTTGCATTTGTGGGGATACCGAGCAAAGCGAGGGACCAGATGTTTGCCCTCTGAGGACCAGAAAGCAAATGACCAAAACTGGTCTTTGCGCACCCGGCTCCACACATATGTTTCGGCAGAAAACCCAAAATTAATAAATATCAAATTCCAGTTCGCGAGCCTACGTGAATTTTATTTATCATCCAATGGGAAGCCCAGAATTAAATACGGGTGTGAATTCCCAAATGACCTGCTGGGACCCACAAAGACGAAATAAAAAGCCGACACAGAAAGCATCGCCAGTTGACAAAATACGAGCATAATTAGCACGTCCCTTGACCTCGTCAAGCGATCCTACTATGCTCGCCTCCTTTTCCTGTCATCTTCTTCTTCGCTGTCCCTGAGCTACTTACCCGATCTACGGAGCGGATACATCAAAGACATTCTTAACTGACAAACGCTCACATATACATACGCACAAACTCTCTTTTCGGCATTTACTGCTATAAACATTTTAACGTCCTTTGAACCCATCCTAAAGACATTCCTTTTATTTGAAAAAAAAACTTTAAATGATATATGTGTATATATAAAATGTTGTTTCTATACTCAATTTGATTTTCTTGTTTTATAACCTCTTTTATAACTTATAGTGGGCTATCTACTAACGAGGCCAAATTCAGTTAATCTGATTTCAACACACAACTACTTTTCACTAGAACGGATAACCCACTATACCTTATCTGGTCGGGTGCTTTTTCTGTTCATCTCGAGATTCTTTACAAAATCCAAAGAAAGATCTACAATCTTTAATCGCTCCTGACTTGACAGATCGACTTCAGTCACTTTTTCACTGAGGTGACGTGGCTTCCCTCTGTCTTTTCTACAAATATTTTCATGGCAACTACTCTGACAAGCATTTAACCCCGGTTCCCCGACCCCATGAATTTACGCGTGCTACTAAATTGGCATTCCTTTTACAGTTGAAATTGTTAAACATAACCGCCTCTTCCACTCTAATAGTTTTTTTCTCGCACTTCCTATCTGTGGAACTCCCTTTCGTTAATTTGCTTCCCTGATAGCTACAATCTCCAGTAATTTAAATGCAAAATCAATTGCTATCTTCTGTTTTATTGAATCCCGTTCATCTTTTATCCTTCCCTCAATACCCCCAGTACCCTGTCTTTTCTCTCACTGTACCCCCCCCCGTTGACTAGTGACGGTTCCGCCTTGATTGTGGGGAAATGATTAAAAATATTCCAGCTGTTTTTTTTTATTTCATTTTTCTTTTTTTCTTTTTCGATCCAGGGTGGAATATACGTCGTGCAGCTGCTGGATACTCACGGGGCGCCCATATCTATATTATTCGTTGTATTTTTGGAGTCAGTCGCTGTATCGTGGATATACGGTAAGGGACGTCTTTGTCGAGTTCTGAAAAAAAGATGTTCGTAGAAAATGTATTACGTTTGAGAAAGTAAAAACTATTAGAAAAATTATCAGATTTTTACATATATCAACGGACTTACGGCCATATCACATTGAATACACCGGTTCTCGCTCGATCACCGAAGTTAAACAACGTTGAGCCTGGTCAGTACTTAGATGAGTGACTGCTTGGGAATACCAGATGCTGTATGCGTTTAGTGACGGATGTGCGTTGTGGTGCAGTGGATATCGGCTCGGAAAGAGAAATCAGTGAGCCGAGTTCGAATTCCAGTTGAATACCCTGCATTCACTTAAGCACTGGTACCCTTGGGAAAGGTATTAATTCGTCCCTTCACTCCCGTTATAGGTTAAATAATAGGGTAGGACTTGGGAACCCTGCCCTTTTGCCCTTAAAAACAAATCCCAATGAATCTTGATACTCAAAAAGAAAAAAAAGTATTACTAGACACAAAACTTAAATAAAAAACAACAATAAATTGTTGATAGAAAAAGGTATTACCAGCAATAAATAAAAAATTTAGTTGGCAATAAATGACCCGCCGAGGTTGATATGCCATAAAAACAAACCAACCAACATATATCAACACCGTGCTGTTGCAGGAAGGCTGCTCTTGGTGTTGACCTCAGGCCATGACGATTTTGTTTAAGCATGAAACAGACTGTCACCTCTCGACGTTAACCCGTATGCCCACCATTATATTTACATACGGCCTATCTCTGACGTCTAGCACTTTAATCCATAAATATATTGCTGCAACTTATAAATATATTTTTATCACACACACACACACACACACACACGCACATATATATATATATATATATATATATATATATATATATATATATATTTCTGAATATAACAGACAATGAATGTCTGTTATTTTTAATCTTGTGTCATTGTAAACATCGTATTTTTGGCTTTAACTTCAGGTGAAAATAAAGACAAAAATTGTCCAACATTTAGATGTTTTTTTTGTATTATGCTGGTTCTAAGTTTTCGGCTCACATGAGCCATCTTCAGAGAGGTTACAGGGACGTTAACATGAAGACATCCACTATCAAATATGATATTATCTTGAGTTGACTCATGATTAAACATAACAGACATTCATTGTCTGTTATATTTAACAATATATGTTTAGAAAATTATCTGCTGCCTCGGTACAATATATATATTTATATATATATATATATATATTGTAACTAAGTTGTTGAACTCGTAGGGTTATTTACCTTTTTGTTCATGCATTTACTTTTATAAAGAGTGCTCGATACAAATGTAGAGCGTTATACTGTAATGGTTGTTACAATGTTTTTAAATTCATAGTATCACTACACAAAAAATTTCCTCATGTTTCGAAGCCAGCCAATTATGTTTTGGCTTCATCCTCAGGTGATTTTTTTAGAATTAAGAATTATCCAGTTGAAAAGACCGTTTATTTGTGTTGGATTTGTTATTTTCAGGTGTAAGAGGGGTTGGTCTGTATTTTGAGTTCCGTTGACCTTTTTACTGGTGTTGGGGTTAAGTGTTTGTTTTTGGCAGAGTTCATGAGAGGTTTAATCTATGAATCTTGAAAGGGCTGGTGCTAACGGTCTTTTCAACTGGATAATTCTTATTTCTAAAAAAATCACCTGAGGATGAAGCCAAAACATAATGGGCTGGCTTCGAAACATGAGAAATTTTTTGTATACTATGAATTTAAAAAACATTGTAATAATCATTATACTATATATATATATATATATATATATATATATATATATATTACGGAAAATCCCGAAGATTAACGAAATGCTTTTAAACAACCGACATATTTCATTAATTTATTTGAACATTATTTGTAATCGTTACTCATATTTGAGTAAATATTCTGTTTTTAATCAAACAGTATATTTATTTCTATCGGCCTGATTATTTACGATAACTTTTTGTTACGAAAATATGTCATTCAGTAGGATTCGAACATATGACCCCTATCAACATGGGGGAAGCCACCAATTGATCTGATGTGTCTTAGACCACTCGACCACGAATGATTCCACAGTCTAATCGAAGTCAAATCAAACCTTATATAACACAGTTTTCGATTCTACATAAATAACTATCTCTGTTCTGAAATGTATCGTAATGTCAACGAAAGTAAACATATAATGTTAAGGAAAATCCCGAAGATTAACGAAATGGTTTTAACAACCGACATATTTAATTCATTTGTTTGAACATTATTTTTAATCGATACTCGTACTTGAGTAGATATTCTGTTTTCTACCGGCCTGATTATTTACGATAGTAAAATAAATATACTTTTTGATTAAAAACAGAATATTTACTCAAATGCGAGTATCGATTAAAAATAATGTTCATATATATATATATATATATATATGGAGGGATAACGATATTTATATATATATATATATATATATATATATATATATATATATATTATTTATAAAGAACAATTATAGGGGAAAGATATACGACAAAGTGGAAAATGTTTTCGTGTGACTTGTTTTGCTCATCAGACTAAGTTTGTTTACGTTAATGTAACTGCGCATGCGCACATCGATAGACGCAGGCTCGTTTAAATTTCGAAACAGATTATATTTATGTGATTTGCGTATATAATCTATCCAATTTCATTTAGATGTTTATGTCATCTTTGTTATTAAATATCCCACATTATGATAAGAGGATATCTGCCAAAAACGGTGAAACGTTGTAGGAACCTGGACACAAATCTTACTGTGAACTAGCGATTAAAACACTGTCTAAAATATTTTGCATCTTAGCAAATCATTTTCTTTTTTAATTAGCGTGACATTTTTTTATTTCAAAATTGTTGTCAGTCATTTACGGTGACCAACTAAGGAGACGCATGGGAAATAGAAAACGCAATCTGGAAACTGGACCCATAATTACTGTGGCTGAAAGAGTGAGGGAAGCACTTTTTGAACATTTTTCAATTAGTGAAATAATTTCTCTTTTCATTAGAATAATATTTTTTTATGCCGAAATTGTGTTCATTTGCGTTACAGTGGCCAACTAATGAGTCGCATGAAAAATATATATCTCAAACAAGAACCTGAACTCAAATTTATGTGGTTGAACTAGCGATCAAATTACTTTTCAAACCTAAATACACACACACACACATGCTCAAACATACTTACAGGTACACACACGCACACGCACACACACATACACACACTACAATTAACAACAGCAGTAGGATGACCGTTCGTTGAACGGCACCGTCCACGAGTGGACGAACGAGAAACAAGCTCTATTACCATTCTGAAAATGAGATTTTGATCTCGAAATATTAATGAATAATAAATAGGTAATACCCAACACCTTTTTTTACCTTCATTTATTTTATCAAACGCATTGTGATGGTTTTAAAGACATGACCATCCACCTATCTTTAAACATTTTCGTTTTAGCAAATTATTTTCCTTTTTAATTAGCGTAACATTTTTTTTTTCAAAATTGTTGTCAGTCTTGTTACAGTGACCAACTAATGAGCCGCATGGAAAAAAGAAAACGCAAACAAGAACATGGAAGCAAATTTACTGTGGCTGAACAAGAGACGAAATCACTTTTTTAATATTTTCGCCTAAGTGAATTATTTTCTCTTTTAATTAGAGTAGCAGACTCAGCCTAAAGAATATTTGAAATAATAAAATAATTGCGACAATTTACCAATCGCACCTAGCATATATATATATATATATATATATATAATGTCAAAATTTTGTCAGTTTTGTTACGGTGAACAACTACACACACACACACACACACACACACACACACCGACTTGGCAGACTGGCTGCAGTCACTCTCTCACCGGCGTGACGTGGCTTTCCTGTGCCTCTTCTATGAATACTTTCACGGCTTCTGCTCCGATGAACTTAGATCACTGGTGCCCCTAGGTACGAACTTGCATGAGATACTAGATTAGCAACTAGGTCCCACCCTTTTACAGTGAAACAGATAAAATGTAACCGCAATTTCTACTCCAACAGCTTCTTTTCTCGCACCTCCCGCCTGTGGAATTCCCTTCCACATCCTTGCTTCCCCGACAGCTACAATCTCCAGGAGTTTAAGTGTAAGGTCAATAGACACCTTCTAACACACTAACTCGCATCCATTCTCTCAAACACTCTTCCAATCTACCCAACCCTCATCCTCGGTATCCTTACCCGTCTATCACCCTCCTTCTGATATTTCCTATAGCTAACCACTCTTTCTCATCACTTTCCCCTATGTAACCCCCTGCGCAATCGTGGCAGTGGAATGCCTTGCTTGGGATGAAATTAAATATGTATATATATATGTATATATACAACCGTTCAAACGTTTGAGGTTACGCCAACTAATTTTTTTTAAATTGGTCCAAAAAGTAGTTGTTTTGTACTTAAAGTCAGCGAAAATTATCATACATGGTTAAGATATATATATATATATTGATTGATTAATACTTAGTGTTTGGTCCTAATAGGGTTAGACCAGTACCAGTTCTATACAATTATTTTGTAGAACTTTTGAATATTTTTCATTTTTAAACGAGTTATTTCGCTACCTTGGTTTCTACCATGAATGAAAACAGCCAAGCCTTACAATGGTGGACAAATATGTAGACTGTATCAAGGAGAAAAATTAGAAATTATGACCTACCCAAATAACGAACAACTGTTAAATGAAAGAACAGAAATTCTGACAAAATGCATCCGCACTAAGAAATACCTCTTAGGTTCATACAAACATGGATGAAAACGTCATAATTCGTTTGAATTTAAACAATGCGCGTTCATAAATTCCCTGCCACGTGAACGTTCAAATAAAACACCGTTACAAGAGCGCTTTTAAAAAGAAAAACGGTAAAAGGTAAAATCAGTTATTAAAAATCGCCTGAAGACACCACTCATAGTAGAAACCAATAACTCGTTTAAAAATGAATATATATATATATATATATATATATATATATATATATATATATATATATATATATACAACAGTTTCAAACGTCTGAGGCTACGCTAACTAATTTTTTTTTAATTGGTCCAAAAAGTAGTTGTTTTGTACTTTAAATAAGCAAAAATTATCAGACAAGGTTAAGAAAAGTGAGACATGATTTTATTTTTATTTTATTATATATGTGTTTTTATCTAGATTCTTTTTCTTTGTCATTTTTGTTAATAAATATCATGTATTGTTATAACAGAATATCTGGCAAAAATGCTGAAATGTAAGGACTAAACGCAAATTTACTGTGGCAGAATTAATGCTTAAAAATCTTTCTAAACATTTTCGTCTCAGTTAATGAGCATTTTTTATGTCAAAATTATGGTCAGTTTTGTAACAGTGAACAACTAATGCGTTTAATGTATTATTATTTTTTTTGTTTTTTAATGTCTCTTTTGTGTTCATATAAACTTATATTTCAACTTCTTGAAGTTTCTCCAATATATTCTTGCTGGCAATCCGTACCGGTAATGGAGTAAATTTCTTCTCTAAGTGTTAGTTTGTTGTTTTGTTTTGTATTGATTAAATCTTTTATTGTTTTAAGTGTAGTTGTACAAATACCTGTTATTAAATATCCCACATTATTATAACAGAAGATTTCCCAAGATTGGTAAAATATTGTAAGAACCTGAACGCAAATTTACTGCGGCTAAACAAGCGATCAAAGCAACTTTCTAAACATTAATTTCTCTTTTAATTAGAGGAACATTTTTTATGTTAAAATTACGGACATTTTTGTAGCAGCAAACAACTAATGCGTTTAATGTATTGCTTTTGTTTTTTAATGCCTCTTTTGTGTTCTTATAACTAATATTTTACTTCTTGAAGTTTCTCCAATATATTCTTTCTGGCAATCCCTATAGGTGATAGAGGAGTAAATTCCTCCTTCAAGTGTTAGTTTGTTGTTTTGTTTTATATTGATTACATCTTTTAGTGCTTTAAATGTAGTTGTGTCAAATTTTATGCTGAGTTTAAATAATTTTTTTTTCAACTGTAGTTGTGATAGAGTTAGTGTGTAGAATAATATATTTTTTGATTCGTTGGTGTTTTTGGGATGCGCCGCTTTTCTATTTTGGAATACTTTAGAAGTCCTTTTTTTGCATTAAATATTGAAATACCCTAACCATTTCCTATTCGTGGCGGTCTAGGGCGTAGAAAGTGGAATCGTTTTGAGTTCAAAATGTGGCACAAGGCCTTTTTAATATTGGTTATCCGAGTCATATAGCCTTGGGGAAAAAACTGAATGTCTATTTTTCTCCAGATGAGACGCTACCCTTTGGTGGGGCCTTGTCTGGGTTACTCTTCGTCCAAAGGCAGAGAGTCCGACAATGCCAGAAATGCGTTTGTGCAAAGTTAATCGCCAAACAGAAATGTGACTCCTTGCCATATCAATATCAACTCAGTAAATATAAAAACAAGTATTTATACTCATTTTCAAAACAAGAGGGCATTTCCACGTTATTTGAAATTTTTATTGTTTTTTTGTTGTTTGTTTGTTTTTTTACTTTCAGGTGTAAATAGATTTAGTGATGACATTGAATCGATGATAGGATATCGTCCAGGTATTTTCTGGCGTGTTTGTTGGTGCGTTGTCAGCCCGATTTTCCTGATTGTGAGTATAAAATCCTTATTTGTTTAAAAGTTGATTTCGCCGAAGATAAAAGGCGGAGTGATTGAAAAAAAAAATAAATAAATAAAACTGTCTTTTGCATTTTTCTTCATTGTGAAATCGAAATATATTATCATTCACGATACACATTTTTGTAGAGAAATTCTCGAAATTTATTACAACGTATTTTCAGGTACTCGAGTCGTGTATCCTTAATTACACGCTCAAATGAGTTTTCAGATCTCGATTGTATCCCATATTTTCGCGCAAATATTCTATTGTTTCAAATTTCTTCTACTAATCACTACAGAAAATAATTATAAGGCGACCCCAGTTTTTTAAAAGAAATTATGTATTTCATATTATTTTTAGTATTTATTGCTAAGTGGATAATTCTAAATGAAAATAGAATGGTTCTTTTGTTATCATTACTTTGCAAAATTTTACAAGGCAAATAGCGACAATTTACCCATCGCACCCTTTAGATTTGCTATATATATACTACCGGCCATAATTATTATGCAACCCAAGCTTTTTAAAAGAAATTATGTATTTCATACTACTTTTAATATTTATTGCAAAGTGGCTAATTCTAAATGAAAATAGAATGGTTCTTTTGTTATTATTATTTTGAAAAAATTTACGAGGCAAATAGCGACATTTTACCCCTCGCACCCTGTAGATTTGCTATAAATATACATATATATATATATATATATATATATATATATATATATATATATATACACAATACTGACCATAATTATCAGGCCACCCCAGCTTTTTAAAAGAAATGATATATTTCATACTATTTTTAGTATTTATTGCCAAGTGGATAATTCGAAATGAAAATAGAATGGTTCTTTTGTTATTATTTGCAAAATTTTACAAGGCAAAGAAGCAAAGATGAATTCGTCCGAATCACCCTAAATTTTCTTCATTCTTTTATTGATGGAACTGCAATATAGGTAATTATTAAATATTTAAAAATTCATTTGATGCACATGTTATTGTGCAGTATTAACAAAAGAACATTTTATTTTCATTTACAATTATTCCCTTGGCGACAAATACTAAAAAATAGTATGAAATCCATGATTAGTTGCCTAATAATTGTGGCCGATAGTGTAGATACACTAGTAACCAAAGAAAATAAATAAATATGGTGTCGCGACACCAAACATTTTTTAGCTAATTGAAAGGTGCTGAATCTGAAAATCACCTCACTCTTTCTTGGTTAGCTACCATTTTGCTGTACAGAAATGCCTCATTTTTGGAAAAAAGGAACATTTTTTCATTTGTTTACCGTATATATATATAATTCCAAGTGAAGAAGACTCGAGGTTTTTTTTATATCTTGAGTTCTCTGGCATTTATTTTATTATGAACAGTGCTCAATATAATGAGTATTATAGAGCTTAATATAATATAATATAATATAATATAATATAATATGGTTATGTCAATTTTTCATTGCTACATGGTTAATTTCTATGTTTCGAGATTAATTCTCATCATCAGGCAATGCTGGTGTGATTGTGCAGACGATATACATTCAAATTTACATTTACATTGAATGTAAATCGTCTGCACAACCATACCAGCATTGCCTGATGATGAGAATTAATCTCGAAACATAGAAATTTCCATGTAGCAATGAAAAATTGACATAACCATATATATATATATATATATATATATATTGACCGATAGCAATATCTCCCATAGTAAGATCGTAAAAATCTCTCAATTTGTATTTAAAACAGAAAAAATATTGATCTGCTTATTGAGAAATACTATATTTTTACTAACAATCAGACCCTAAGTTTTTTAAAAATAACCTGATAAAAAAATAACCTGATTGAATATACCAAGACCAATAAATATTTTCATCAAATCATTTAATAAACTAACAGCGGAAATAAAACCTTCGTGAACACAAGAACTATGGTAAAAAATGTCGAATTTCTTCAGATTTTGATTGCTTAATAAATCCGGGTTTACACACACCTATACCCTCTCTGGAGCCAATCAAAAGAAGTTTTACATTTTAAAGTTAGCCAATAATAAATCCTTTATTATTAGACAATTGGCTCACATTTTTACCATTTACAGACGTAGTGAAGGAACAAAAAGATACAGGACCTTATTTATTGACCATCCAGAGGACACCCCTAGAAATTGAAAGTTGATCCTTTTCTGAGATTTTAAATAATATGTGTATGTGTTGTTTTTGTTTTACCTCTTTAGAGGTTCGGAAGTCTTGGCTGGACGTCTGACACGCATTTTTCTTACTCTCTCACCTTTTCTTGGCTGGACGTCTGACACGCATTTTTCTTACTCTCTCACCTTTTCTTGGCTGGACGTCTGACACGCATTTTTCTTACTCTCTCACCTTTTCTTGGCTGGACGTCTGACACGCATTTTTCTTACTCTCTCACCTTTTCTTGGCTGGACGTCTGACACGCATTTTTCTTACTCTCTCACCTTTTCTTGGCTGGACGTCTGACACGCATTTTTCTTACTCTCTCACCTTTTCTTTATGAACTGAAAGAAAGAACAAGAGTCGTCTGTGTTGGGTTTCAAAAAGCAGACGACACAAAACAAAAAAATTTCTCAACTTAATCACTCTTTCTTTGGCTAATTTGTGGCCGCTGAATCTGAAAATGACCTTACTTTTTCTTTGTTAGCTCCCGTTTTTGCTGTACAGGAATGTCTCATTATTGGAAAAAAATAACTTTTTTTCATTTGTTTTCTGTGTATATGATATTAACCGATGGCAATGTTTCTTAAAGGAAAATTGTAGAAACCTCTCGATTAGTATTTAAACCAACAAATATTAGTTTGCTTATTGAGAAATACTATTGTTTCAATAACAATCAAAAATTTAATAGTAACGCGATTGAATATAACAAGACCAACAAGTATTTTCATCAAATCATTTATTAAACTAACAACAGAAATAAAACCTTCGTGAACACATGAACTATCGTAAAAATTTCCTCTTTCTTGATTGTCTGTCATGTTTAATGTTAAGTCAGCCATCAGTCGTTTGTCCCATCATCCCTGGTAGCATTTTTCCATTGTTTCGATATCTTGATGGAATCGTTCTCTTGGCTCATCACTCACATCCGCAACAATTATCCGGAAATTTATCGAGATGACGATGCAAAATTAACCTTAATACTCATATTACTGATAAAGTTCATCAGTTAATTTGGAATTTTGGCGATAAATTAAAAACATTCAGGTACTTCTATTTTAAAATTTTTGCCTCAAAAACACTTTTTTTCTAATAAAAAATAGTTTATTTCAGTGGCCTACCTGAAAACTGATGGGTTTCTACGACCTTTATTAACAAAATGTTGCGATCAGCCAAGATCGTAAATTGCTCTTTTTTTTCCAAAAATGACCTATTTCAGTACAGCAAAAACGGTAGCTAACCATGAAAATCTAAAGTCATTTTCGGAATCAGCACCATTAAACTCACAAATCTTTGGGTCAAGTCAGAGGAACTAACTTACAGGGTAAATATTATCTCATTGCAGAAATATAGGCAAATATTATAATTTGCTTTATGTATAATTTTTCTTTAGTTTGAAAAACTAAGTTTAACTATATTAACTGTTTCATATTTTATTATGGACTTTACTAAAAAACAAAAAATACCAGTGAAAATTTAATCGTTTTTCTCTTTTCATTTTCTCATGAATCATAATTCTTAATTTAAATATTGAATTTTATGCTGCTGGTGAGTTCTGCGACAATAAAAAAAACCCTTATTGCATTGTTAAATATTTGAGTTTTCAACTTTAACAAAATATTGCAATAACATTCAAGGATATGAAAGCAGGTCATAATTTAAAGAAGGAAGAGGGTACAAATGAAAAGATTAAAAACTGACAAGGTTTTCTATTTCATTGAAGCAAGCATTAAACGCGTGGTCGCGGTTTCTTGCTTCTTCGCGTTCTTTCCGTCTGTCTTTAAAATAAAACCACTTCTTCCGTTATCTTTTACTTTCGTTTAATATATATATATATATATATATATATATATATACAAAAATCTAGAGTGAGCCAAACCTACCGCGGTTTCAAAGGCCTTTGCCCTGACGATCCGTAGTGTGAAACCGCGGTAGGTTTGGCTCACTCTAGATTTTTGTATATATATATATATACAAAAATCTAGAGTGAGCCAAACCTAGCGCGGTTTCAAAGGCCTTTGCCCTGACGATCCGTAGTGTGAAACCGCGGTAGGTTTTGGCTCACTCTAGATTTTTGTGTGTTTTTGCTCTACTATTGTATCTTTTCTTTCGTTCTTTGTATTGAGCACTTTTTCTTGTGTTTGGTTCCGTTTGGGGTTTTTTCTTTACTGCCGGAGTATTGAATGTTTTGTTCTTGTTCCGCGGGTTTCTTTTTTTTCTCCCCATTTATCCGACGTCTTAGTACACCGGATTGTAACGGATTTAGGTTCTGTTTGTTAATGGTTTTTTCGGAGGTTTATTTTAGTATAAATTTACGGCCGGCATACTTACAGAGTCTATGTAGTTATTATTATTATAATTATATATATATATATATATATATATATATATATATATATATTTAAAAACATTAGTCCAAAAGGAAAAGCAGGAAGGTAAAACCCAAAGAAAGACCCGATCCTAATTAAGATTAATATTTTAATATTAAAAAATGATTCAACTTCGAAATTTATTTTAATTTATATATATGCACCGTAATGGGGGCGCTAAAGGTTGTCGTCAGTGATGTCATCGCGAGGATCACTAGGGGGTTTCGGGTCTTTCAACATCATACCCCCCTCACCGCGCCGACCCGACCAGAGATGATCAGCCTCCGGCCCACCCTCGATAAGCGCTTTCAGACACTGGAAAATTACATTTAGGCCTGGTACGAAACCTTGCAAGTGCTTCCGATTGGCGACAGTCAGAGCCACTTTCCATTTAGAGGCGAACCGTACATGAGTTCATCCGAAACATTAACTTAGACGCAGGATTTCGTGGAATTTTAGCTAACAATTTGGAATCCAGGCACTCTCTCTTTTGATCCATAACCAATTAGCTGTTCTTTCCGCTGTTTCGGTTATGGACTTGAGTGCTTTTCTTTTTTTTACTCCCACTATCCCAATATCTGTTAAGGCTTTGCATAAGGACATTGCTGCAAATCCCCTAGTCCCCACTTCTATAGGAGTGCAGCTGGCCCTCCAGCCTTTAACCCTGCAACTCTCCAGCAGTTCGTCATATTCTTCATATATATATATACGTAATCTACGAGCTAACTAGTTGTTGTGGATTCCGGTTGAGAAACCATACAAATTAATTAATAACAAAAGCGGATTTGGAGATAGAAAATGTAAGTTATATTGAACAAAAATATACAAACTGGAACACGGGTTAGTCAGTTAAGGAATACAAAGAATACTATTAGTAGAATCAATATATACAGCCTTGCAGTGAAATAGTATATCCGGGTAATGAGTCTATATCCAAAACAACTCCAACTTAGCTGAACCAAATTACAGAGCAACTAACTCCTTACTAAACCTTTACAACGGTATTTACCAACCTTCCCACGCAAGGTTACATTTGACACAAGGTCATTTTATAGTGGGTCTTTCCGGCCACATATCTGTCTATTTTTACCGAGTCGTGAATCTACCCTTCGGCGGAACCACGACTGGTTTAGTGCTCTCTGTTTGGAAGCAGAGAGCGCTCTCCACCCGAAGTCGTAGAGCTGACAGTGTCATAGTCGAAGTAACAGAGACAAATGCCAATTGCTCTTTACAACTAATGCCGTTCTCTGTATAGGCAGGATTATATGTACACATCAGATGAGTTCATTCTTGTATGCAAAAAGGGGTGATTCCCAAAACTAGTTCTGTAAAATTTTTATTCAGTTTGAAAAATTTTTTTAACTATATTAATTATGTTTCATATTTTTATTTTGGACTTTACTAAAAAAAAATACCAGTGAAAATTTGATCGTTTTTCATTTTCTCATAAATCGTAATTCTTAATTTAACCACTGAATATGCTGCTGGTGAGTTTTGCAACAATATAAACCTCTTATTGCATTGTTAAATATTTGAGTTTACAAATTTAACAAAATATTAATACTAAGGAACAAGAATGATTATAATATGATGTTACAATTTCTGTCTTTCTTTTTCCAGACGCTGTTCATTCTGTCAATGATAAATTATACACAGCCAAAGTACGGGGATTATGAATATCCCCCATGGTCTATCAGCATTGGCTGGCTAATCACGTGTTCTTCAATAGTTTGCATTCCTTTGTATATGATCTACAAATTTTTCTCATTAAAAGGATCTATAACCGAGGTAAGTGAAGACATGTTTATACCATTTCAACACTGCAAGATCAATCTATTACTATTTACCCAGGAATGAACCCAGGCGAATTGGCATGGCGAAGGACGCGTTCCAGAAGCTGAGTAAAGTACTAAAACACAGGAAACATTCACTAGAAACAAAGAAGAGAGTACTGGATTGCCATATGATGTCTGTTCTTCAATATGGCAGTGAATGCTAGACAATATCATCAAAGATAAAGGAAAAACTGGAAGCAACTGAAATGTGGTTCTATAGAAGGATGCTGCCAATCTCATGGACCGAGCATGTGAGCAATGATATGGTGTTGGAAAAAATGGAAACGGAAAGGAAATTAATATTGAGAATCAGGAAGAGATAACTGAAGTTCCTGGAATGCGATTAGGAAGGGGAGCTTGGAGAACCTGATACTTACAGGCCAGATAAAAGGAAAAAGAGACAGAAGAAAGCAGCAGATAACATATTTTAAGGGCCTGAGCCGATGGATGACAGAACGGGGGTTGCGATGTGTAACAGGAGTAAACATACTAAGAGCCACGAGGGATAGGAAAACGGGGAAGGCCATGATTGTCTACGCCCTGAAAGGACATAGAAGAAGAAGAAGAAGAAGAAGAAGAAGAAGAAGAATGAACCTAACACTCATCCTGGGTCAGAAAATATTCAAGGAAGCCAGCTAGAATGGCATCAAACAAAGTCAACATCTCCACTGATAGGATCGGCCTGGTGCAGTTTTAATCAGAAAACGTGACAACCAATGAGTAGAAACCTTTGTCATACCAAGTTCGTTGTTCAGAATATTCTCAGCTCTTTCACACGATGTGCTAATGACATTGGCTTTTTGATTTATAGTCAATTGCTTGTCATGCATCAACATGTGGTGAATACGATGGCAGTTGGTTCATTTCAAGGCTCTATCTTCCCCTTCTAATTTCAGCTGCCCACTTTTGCAATGTTGTTAAAGGTGGAGCGTCATCCTCTAATGTACTGACCATCGTCAGCATTAATGTTGTTGGAAGCTAAACCCTTTTTCTGCAGGTATTTAGTTACACCACGATGCCAAATTTTGTCCATTTTCAAGAGAAGTCAAAAATAGTTAGATTTGAAGTCTTCTTTAAACAGTCAAATGTTAGTTTTTTTTTGTTTTTTTTTTTTTATAAGCGTTTCACCCCGAGCAAGGCATGTCACTGCCACTACTGTGCAGGGGGCTACGTAGAGAGGAGAAAGGCTGGTTAAATATAGGACATAACAGAGGGTGGGTGATAGGCGGGTGAGGATACCGAGAATGAGGGTTGGGTAGATGAGAGTGTTGTGAGAATAGTTGGGAGTTAGTGTATTTTTTTTATTAAATAAATAAATACTTCCCCCACCCAAAAAAAAACTCAGAATTAAACAATTTTTTGAATGGGAATTTAATCAAATTAAGTTATAGCTGTACTAGCAATTTAGAAAATTACATGAACAACAAAATGCGTGAAAAATAAATAAAAAATAACATCATTAACAACGAATGTAGCAGTAGGGACACAAAAACATACTGCCTTAATGGACTTTGTAATACAGAAGGAGGATGTGCGTTGTGGTACAGTGGATATTGGCTCGGAACGAGAAGCCGGGGAGCCGAGTTCGAATCCATTGTATTCACTTACGCGCAAATACCCTTGGGAAAGGTATTAAACCGTCTCTTCCTTCCTGTTATGAGTTAAATAGAAGGACAGATGTACCGAGAATGAGGGTTGGTTAGATGGTGTGAGTGTTTGAGAGAATAGATGCAAGTTAGTGTGTTAGGAGGTGTCTATTGACCTTACATTTAAACTCCTGGAGATTGTATCTGTCGGGGAAGCAGGCCTGTGGAAGGGAATTCCACAGGCGGGAAGTACGAGAAAAGAAGCTGTTGGAGTAGAAATTGCGGTTACATCTTCTCTGTTTCACTGTAAAAGGGTGAGACCTTGTTGCTAATCTAGTATCTCGTGTAAATTCCTACCTAGGCGGCACCAATGACCTAAGTTCATCGGAGCAGAAGCCGTGAAAGTACTTATAGAAGAGACATAGGGAAGCCACGTCACGCCGGTGAGAGAGTGGTTGCAGCCGGTCCGCCAAGTCAGGATCGATCATGTTACAGATTTTCCGTTGTATTTTGTCAAGAAGCCTCGAGGAGAGTAGCAGGGGCACCCGACCAGATGTGGCAGCAGTATTCAACACACGGGCGGATGGTAGATTTATATATGTGCAGGATAGATTCAAAGGGGAAAAATTTCCGGGCCCTGCACAGAGAACCGACCTTCATAGCAGCGGACTTAGCAATGGATTCGATATAGTCATTCCATTTGAGGTCCGCTGAGAGTGTAAGGCCAAGGAGGCGTAGTGTTTTACTCTCAGGGAGGCAAGCCTGTTCCATGCTAATGGAAGGTAGGTGCGATTGTCTATGGTGGTTAATTGATAGCAGCTTCGTTTTGGAAGCATTGAAATTCACGAGCCACTTCTTACCCCAGTCCACCAGGGCTGGAAGGTCATTTTCAAGCTCGGCAGCGAAATTCGCTTTGTCGCCCACACCGGGTTTTTTAATCGAGGCGAGAGTAAATTGTGGTGTCATCGGCGTACATGCCTACTTGGGATCTAATGGCATCTGGGAGATCATTAATGTAGATCAGAAAGAGCGTGGCACCTAGAATAGAGCCTTGAGGGACGTCAGCGTTCGTATGGTAGTTTTGGGAGGCATGTCCGTTTAATACTACCTTCAATGTGTGGTTAGAGAGGAATGACTGGATTAGATCAAACAAATGTCCAGTTATACCATAGCTCCGCAGTTTGCATAAAAGGCCAGCATGCCAGACTACTGCCAGACTCTGTCGAACGCTTTGGAGATATCCAAGGCAACGGTTCGTGCTTCGCCATTCTTGTCGAGAGTCGGTCGTTAGCATATCAGCAGTAGACCTGTTGAAGCAGAAACCGTACTGTTTGTCCGAGAGAAGCCTGTGGGCCGTGAGATGCTGAATCACCGCGGCGTTGATAATGGCTTCGAAAATTTTGCCAAAGATCGGAAGGAGGCTGATAGGTCGGTAATTAGCGGGGTCCGAGGGTTCGCCAGTATTCTTCAATATAGGAACTACAGAGGAGGACTTCCAACAGGCAGGAAAGCAGGAAGCAGATAGGCAGAAGTTACAGAGTTTAGAGAGGACAGAGGAGAGTTCTGGGGCACATTTCTTCAGGACTATGATTGGGATTCCGTCACCACCACTCGCTTTGTGAGGGTCAAGTTTTGAGATTATCTTAGAGACCAGTAAGGGTGTAATGTTGACGTTATTCAGTTGAGCCTTAGTTCTAGGTGGGAAGTCGGGAGTAGGTACTCCTGACGAATCCAGTGTCGAATTGGTAGAGAATCTACGAGCAAAGCATTCAGCCTTGTCCGCAGAGGAGGTGAGGACCTCAAATTCATTGATTTGTGGGGGTATTGAAGTCTTACTCTTTTTGAGCACGTTTTTGCAGAGTCGCCAGTAATTTTTGGCGCCGAATTTAGAGGATGCTATGAGTTGCTTCATTCTGGCTGCAAACACCAGCTTAGCTTCGTTTTTAATATGTGCGACCAGGCATGCTTCGCTTTAAGAGTGTCAAACGAACTAAAAAACGTATAGACGATTGGTTTTAAAAAAATTTAATCATTCGTTTTTAAAAACTCTCTGAAGAAGAACTGAAACATGTTAGATTAATGACACTTTTTTCCTACCTGTTCTTTATTTACTCTCTCTCTCTCAGTAGGTATAATTGTAGTTCTTAGTCTCAGCCATGATACCATTTACTCAGAGGACTTATTTAGCCTTCAAAATTCAGTTTACGACGAAAAAATCTTATTTGATATCGATACCATGAAATCAAAATTTGACTTACATCTATTCATTTTTCTTTCACTCTACGGTTTCGCTTTAACTGGAAACAACTATTACTTTTTAGTCTTTCGTGCTAACGTCCAAAGAGTCTGAGCTCCAGGACCATGGATTAGTTTTAAAGCTTTCATTACACCCGAGAAACGCCGGGCTATACTGATAGTAATAAATATTTATAGGTTTATTTTTTATTGAGCACTGTTTTAAATTAATGTTTTGAACATTGTAACAACCTTTTTTATTCTTATACATTTGTATATATATATGTATATATATATAAGAAAAATTAAGACAGACGCATTATTTCATGGTAATTCGGAAGTATAGACCTATTTCAGGCGAGTCATCAAGAATAAAGACGGAAGCTGAAGATGGCTCGTCTGAAATAGGCCTATACTTCCGAATTACCATGAAATAATGCGTCTGTCTTAATTTTTCTTATATTTGGTCTATATGTATTTATATGCATATATGTTTAGAGCTCTCGTAGAGAGTTATCCTACCATTATATGTAAAGGATACTCCTTTGGATTCTTCTATGTCCACAGGGCATGCTGATATATATTTGGCTCTAAGTAGGTATAATTGTAGTTCTTAGTCTCAGCCATGATACCATTTACTCGGAGGACTTATTTAGCCTTCAAAATTCAGTTTACGACAAAAAAAACTTATTTGATACCAGGAATTCAAAATTTGACTTACATCCATTCATTTTTCTTTCAGTCTATGGTTTCGCTTTAACTGGAAACAACTATTGCTTTTTAGTCTTTCGTACAAACGTCCAAAGAGTCTGAGCTCCAGGATCATGGATTAGTTTTAAAGCTTTCATTACACCCGAGCAACGCCGGGATATACTGCTAGTATCTTTATATATACGTGTTCCTCGTTGTTTCTACAGATCCAGCGGCAGTATATAACAATTCAAAACCGGTTGGGTTAGCAACTCCATCCCGTAAAATCCTAAATAGTTTTATGGAAACCACAGCAGTAATGCCTAACGTACTGTGATCTGTGACCCCTATACTCACTTCTTTTTTGTGAACACATGTTCGTAATATAAATGTCGTTATTAATTTTATCCTCGATTTTTATTCATTTGTTCTTTTTTTATTTTTGCAGCGATTTAAGAAAATGATTCAACCGGAAGAAGTCCCAAAGCATGTCCAACAGCCAGAGACCACGGCGATGTACCTATGAACATATAATCGTGCCTGCTTCTTTATAGAACAGTCGCAGGGACGGATAGGGCATGCTGGGAAGATATTTTGCGGGGGATGAGTTAACTGCGACGGAGACAGACTGAAGGCCATAAACAGACTATTTCGGCGAATTGAGAAAGAAAGATGCAAAGAAACGACAAAGAGCGGTATGAAGTGGGAAAAAAAAATGAAAAAGGAAATTCGGTAAATATGAAAAATATATAGGTAAATTTTAAAAAATAATAATTAAAATCTGAAAATAAAAAAGAAACCGGTAAAATAACAAAACAAAAAATGGAGAAAAAAAAAAATGAAGAAAGCGACCGGACTCACTCTGTTATCGACGGAATATTAAGAGAGAAAGAAACACAATTTTTCAGGGAAAAAAAAAAAAAACGCGGAAAGAGACTTCAGAATGAAAAGATGACGGAAGGAAAACAGAGAACTTTTCGGACATCTTTACAACCACCAACGCCTTTGTTATTCCCTTAATCATCGTCGTCATTGTCCTTGCTTGCAAAAAAATTGCAATGGCGGCTTTAGTGGTGGTTGAATCTGATTCGCTTCTGGCCGATTCTGTCTTCTCATATTTGACTTTCAACCCCCGACTACTTTGCTAGGCACTTTTTTTTTTCTTTTTTTTTTCAAATTAACTCTTTAAACAAATCGTTATTGCTGGATGGTTTAGTATCCGTTGTTTCTTGAGGGTCATTTGTGCAGCGGATTTGCCCAGACTGATAAGTTTTATTTATTTTCAGTTGTTTATTTATTTGTTTTTATATTCAATTTTTTTTTTTCTTGTTTCCTTCTTGGTCCGCCATTTTTCTATCTCAATTTTCTCAAGAACTATTTCAAAATGAAGAAATCTACCCAGGCATTTTTATAGTAAATTAATCTTTGTAGGAGGAATATAAATAAACCCGACACCGTAAAGACATCAATTTATTTCTATGTGAAATAATAAAGTTAAAGAAATTAAACTGAAACTAATGATAAAAAAAAGAATTAGGAAACATATCAGAAAATATTTGATTAGATGACATTAAACTGGCAATAAAATCCATTACCCCTCCCTCCCTCTCTCTCTCTCTCTCTCTCTCTCTCTCTATGCGTATGTGTGTGCATCTCTCTTATTCGTTTTCTCTCTACACTCAATTACAATTATAAGGTCATATAAAGATGCAAAAATATACAGAAGCACAAACACGTTAGAAATAAAAATACATCTGAAAATTAAACACACACACAGACACACACACACACACAAAATCTTGGAATTATTTCGAACCTTTGTTCTCATTTTGTTGATATAGATGTTATAATAGACACAACGTTTCGACCAAGTATCCTCTGGTAATCATCAGGTGTCCATAGATTGGCTGATGTGAATTATCTCGTTGATTATTGTGAAATATCTTGTGGAATCAATTCATGTTGGATTTGGTTCGTCACTACCAAGTCCAAGGATCGAACTCATGACCACTAGATGATACTAACACATGTATAACCAACTACAATATCCACTATAACCCACATCAGACAATCTATGAACCGTTTTTAATGGAATTTCTTTTTCAATACAGATTTATGAAACTTTTTTCTTTTTTTTTTTTTGGTATGATTTTTTTTTACAAAATTCCCGTTAGATATTAAATTATAGTGAATCCTTGTTTTCTTCAAAATTTTTTCACATATTTAATAACATGGTTCTTCTCCATGATACTGGAGCCATAGCTGTTTGGCCCTCCTCCGTGACTCTACAGAGCTTTTTGAGCCTCACACTTCAAAAGGTTGCCGACCCCTGATCTATAATAAAAAGGGTAATTAGATATTGACAAATATATATTCATTCTGTTATCTTATTACAAAACACACACAACACGTACGCGCATATATAAACGCAAAAGTAAGCATATATATGTATATACATTAATAATATACCTTATTACTATACGCTCATACCCATACACCCATATATATATATATATATATATAGAGAGAGAGAGAGAGAGAGGTATTTTCAGTTATTTATTAATTCTTTTTTAATTTATTTATATAATTGAATTTTATACAGGAACTAACAACATCGTTTAAACTCGACAGTGTGTTTCGCTCATCGTTTTAAGGGACATTTCTATCCTTCCTTTTATTCTATTTTCATTTACTGATTTCTTTACCATAATTTAAGTCTCTGGTCACGCTCTCCATTTTGATTTACTTTCTTCTTCAAAACTTTCCTGCCAACAGAAAATTTTTCTTTTATTTTTAAATTTTTTATATTCTTTTATATTACTTTTTGTCCGAGTCTGGGCAATTGGATGCCTTGTAGGTTTGGTGATTGTAGATTGTTAGAATGACGTGTATTTATAGAAAGCAGAGGGCTCCTAACACTAACATTGTCGTGGGCAGGGGATCGATTACCCACTTGCTTCAACCAGTCACACTGATGCACACATCCAAACTCAATTTTTTTTTAAAAAAAGCATATTTGATTTATAACGAACTTTCATGCGATCCCAAAATTGGTCATTACAAAATGTTCACAAACACGGAATTAATAAATAATTTTGAAAAGACGATAGATAGATAGATAGATAGATAGATAGATAGATAGATAGATAGATAGATAATGAAGTATCATAGATAGATAGATAGATAGATAGATAGATAGATAGATAGATAGATAGATAGATAGATAATGAAGTATCATAGATAGATAGATAGATAGATAGATAGATAGATAATGAAGTATCATAGATAGATAGATAGATAGATAGATAGATAGATAATGAAGTATCATAGATAGATAGATAGATAGATAGATAGATAGATAGATAGATAGATAGATAATGAAGTATCATAGATAGATAGATAGATAGATAGATAATGAAGTATCATAGATAGAAAGAGAGAGAGAGATAGATAATGAAGTATCATAGATAGAAAGATAGATAGATAGATAATGAAGTATCATAGATAGAAAGAGAGAGAGAGATAGATAATGAAGTATCATAGATAGAAAGAGAGAGAGAGAGAGATAATGAAGTATCATAGATAGAAAGATAGATAGATAGATAGATAGATAGATAGATAGATAGATAATGAAGTATCATAGATACAAAGAGATAGATAGATAGATAATGAAGTATCATAGATAGATAGATAGATAGATAGATAGATAGATAATGGAGAGTCATAGATAGATAGATAGATAGATAGATATGAAAAGTCTTAGATGAGGTGTTAATAAGGTATCAACAAGACACAACAGCTCTTAAATTATGCTTTTATTATAAACACTT
>JBBBDQ010001296.1:1452500-1545000 GCA_037127315.1 Ascarosepion bandense | reverse complement strand
TCTAAATACATTATATACATTATAATACATTATTCTAAATACATTATATACATTATAATGCATGATACTAAATACATTATATACATTATAATACATTATTCTAAATACATTATATACATTATAATACATTATTCTAAATACATTATATACATTATAATACATTATTCTAAATACATTATATACATTATAATGCATGATACTAAATACATTATATACATTATAATACATTATTCTAAATACATTATATACATTATAATACATTATTCTAAATACATTATATACATTATAATACATTATACTAAATACATTATATACATTATAATACATTATTCTAAATACATTATATACATTATAA
Source organism: Ascarosepion bandense (assembly GCA_037127315.1). Taxonomy (NCBI): domain Eukaryota; kingdom Metazoa; phylum Mollusca; class Cephalopoda; order Sepiida; family Sepiidae; genus Ascarosepion; species Ascarosepion bandense. Next base: position 1,544,645 of record JBBBDQ010001296.1, on the reverse strand, counting down.
TGCATGATACTAAATACATTATATACATTATAATACATTATTCTAAATATATTATATACATTATAATACATTATACTAACTACATTATATATTATACATTATATTATTTTCTGGAAGAAAACCCACCATTTAAATCACGCATACTTTAGAAATTGCCTATGAAAACCGTAACTGTTTCGCATGGCTATTGTTTGTGCGTGTTCTCGACCAAGCTATGAAGCCTTAGCCCTCCAAAATTAGAATATTTTTTCATTTTGTCAAATTTGGTGAGTGGATTTGGTTAAAACCTTTTTTTCAATATCTCCTTTTGCAGATTAATTTGCTGTAACATTTAAATCAATCTCAATTTCTTATATTTAATTTTATATTTTATCTTTTTCCGTGATCTAATTTATATTGATCTGAGAATATTTTTAAGTCACAAGATTGTTTAAATTGTGTGACTCGTTCACATAATTATTGCTACCGGTATAGTATGTGACCTACTTCTCTGATTCTGGTATAATATGTGGCTCTACCCGGTTTGAATGTGACCTACCTCAGTAAGACTATAAGTACTCGGCTATTTATTGAAGCTATTTTCCCTAAACCTAACCCTAACCGTTACCCTAAATTTAACATAACCCTAACACCTAAACCTTAGGCCGAACGCTTACCAGAGTTATAATACTCCTTTGTAATAAGCTTTTTAAAGGTAGACCACATATTATAGCAGTAACAGAATTTCGTAGAACACATACTATACCGACATCTAATTATTATTATTTATTAGAATATATATATATATATATATATATATATATATATATATATATATATATATATATTTAAATGTATGTGTATGTGTGTTAATAAAAAGACAAAAGAAAAACCTATTCTTAGATATATATATATATATATATATATATATATTATTTATTCATAAATTATAACATGGATATGTTACAATATCACTACAAAAGTAGCCATTTTGTTTCAACACTTTTGTGTCTTTTCAAGTGATGTGATGGTTCTTAAATGAAAGCTTCATTTAAGATTAAAGATTCATTTAAGAACCATCACATCACTTGAAAAGACACAAAAGGTGTTGAAACAAAATGGATATTTTTATAGTGATATTGTAACATATCCATGTTATAATTTATGAATAAATAATATTATTAGCTCTACTTTTGTATTGAGCACTTTTTTATAAATAGTGTTTCTTTTGACAAGGAATATTATTACAATACTTGTATATATATATATATATATATATATATATACACATGTACATATATATATATATACATATATATATATATGTATATATATATATATGTACATATATATATATATATATATATATATATATATTGCAAGAAAGTGAAAGAACACGTATATTTAAACCCACTGTTCAAGCCTTTACTTTTATAAAGAGTGCTTGATATCATAATTTTGTTATTAAAATGGTTTATAAAAGCATAATATCACTGCACAAAAATCATCATGTTTCGGAGCAGAAATGGGTGATATGTGGAACAATATAATTAAAAAATCATAATGTAACTACTTTATGAAATAATATTAAATTCGAAGGGGCATTAATCATATTTCATATTCTAACACTTGAGCTTTCATGAAACGTTCAGTGTTGTAACAATGTGAGTTATAGAGAAACGTTAGTTAAAAGTCATAGATAAGGAAGGACATTATGTTGAAAAACAAATGAAATGTACACAAAATACATACTTTTATTTTTAAATCCTTACGCTAGAGAATTACTAATGCCCTAAAATCAATACTCATATATATATATATATATATATATATACTACCGACCATATTTATTAGGCCACCCCAGTGTTTTAGAAAAATGTATTTCATACTATATTTTGGTATTTATTGCTAAGTGAATAATTGTAAATGAAAATAGAATAGTTCTTTTGTTAATATTGCACAATAACATGTGCATCAAATGAATTTATAAATATTTAATTATTACCTATATTGCAGTTTCATCCATGAAATAATGAAAACAATTTATGGCGATTCGGACGAGTTCATCTTTGCTTCTTTGCCTTGTAAATTTTTGCAAAGTAATAACAAAAGAACCATTCTATTTTTATTTACAATTATTCACTTGGCAATAAATACTAAAAAAAGTATGAAATACATCATTTTTTTTTAAAGCTGGGGTGGCCTAATAATTATGGTCGGTAGTATATATATATATATATATATATATATATATATATATATATATGAAATCTACAGTGTGCGATGGGTAAATTGTCGCTATTTGCCATGTAAAATTTTGCAAAGTAATAATAACAAAAGAACCATTTTATTTTCATTTAGAATTATTCACATATAAGTATTTATACTATTTCTTTTAAAAAACTGGGGTGGCCTCATAATTATGGCCAGTAGTATATATATATATATATATATATATATATATATATATATATATATATATATACTACCGGCCATAATATATATAACAATAATGATAATAATAATAACAATACTAATAATAACAGTAATAATAATGCTAATCGTTATAATATATTTCAGTTCGTCTCGAAAAACCCACCGAGAACAAACTCGGAGGGGAAAAAGGGTAAGTAAAAAAAGAAACAAACTAAGTAGTTGAACATACGTCAAATACTCGTAGGAAAGAAAAAAAACCCGAGACGAGAACCCTAACACTAAAGTGCTCAATACAATAGTAGAGCAACAAAGAATATATGTACACAGGGTGTGATGGAAAAGTTGTCGAAATTACGCAAAAAATGAATATGACATCTCATGTTAACAGCTATATTTACTAAAATTACACAAAATATCTTAAAATACTATAGATATTTACTCAATAAAATCACCATTGGTTTTAACCACAGCCTCCAGATGACTTTGGAATCTCCTGCATCTCTTCTGGATGGCCTCCTTGTTTAAGTTAGTGAATGCTGCCATACTTCTTACTTTGAGTTCATATTTGGTGTTAGGAGGAATATTGTTGGTCTCTCGCTCAACTGCGTCCCACCCATAATAATCAAGGGGGTTGCAGACTCGGGTGTTGGGTGGCTAGATGCAAGAGGGGATGTGGTGGCAGAAATTGCCTAACAGCTGTGATTGGGGTCTCTTGCTTTTGTAGCATGGAACAAAGTCCTGTTGCCAGACATAAGGTCTTCCAGCCGCTACTCTGTTGACCACTTCCTTCTTAAGGCGCTTAAGGTAAACCTCCATGTTGAGTCCTCAACAACAAATTCGAGAATTCTCTCTCTCTCTCTCTCTATATATATATATATATATATATATATATATATATATATATATATATATATTGTTTAATTACTTAGTTTTTGGTCATGATAAAATTAGACTAGTGCACATTTGTATTAAAAAGTGTTCAATACAATTATATTGTAGAACATTTTAATATTTCCCATTTGTAAACGAATTATTACTCGACCTAAGTTTCTGCTACGAATAGTGTCTTCAGACGATCTGCAATATATATATATATAAGATAAAAATATCTCAAGAAAGATAGATAGATAGATAGATAGATAGATAGATAGATAGATAGATAGATATTAACAGAATCAGATAGATAGATATTAACAGAATCAGATAGATAGATATTAACAGAATCAGAGAGATATTAACAGAATTAGATAGATAGATAGATAGATCGATAGATAGATAGATAGATAAATAGATAGATAGATAGATAGATATTAACAGAATCAGAGAGATATTAACAGAATTAGATAGATAGATAGATAGATAGATAGATAGATAGATAGATAGATAGATATTAACAGAATCAGATTGATATTAACAGAATTAGATAGATAGATAGATAGATAGATAGATAGATAGATAGATAGATAGATAGATCCATTTGTAGTTTTCAGTAGCATATTCTTAAATGTCTAAAATATATATATATATATCTTTACTATATTAATTTATCTAGTTAATATTATTAAATAAAGACGTTTCGAGTATTAACCACCGGCCATAATCAGAGATCAAATATATCGTTAATTATGACGCAGACGAAGGTAAGAATTTTAACAGAGCAAAAGACATGCTAAAAACAGACCGTTAATTTTTCACCATCGACACGACAAACAACACGAACATCTTCAACAACAACAAATCATATTTTACGTTTGAATATCACTTCAATATTCATTAAACATAACTGGTTGGAGTAAACGGGTTTGTCCAACTTTGATTCTTATTAACTTTATCAGCATAAAAGAAAAAACTTATATATATATATATATATATATATATATATATATATATATATATATAAAATTAAAATTAAAAAAATTAAAATACAAAACACATCGGCTTTGTCCGTAATTACTGACACTCAGATTACTGTTTTGTGCGTGTCAGTGGTAATTATTCATATTTAAAAATATTGTTGTATATCTGTACTATTTACTGCTGTATGTATATGTATATATATATATATATATATATATATATATAAAGTGCATCTTTTTTGTGTACATATAATTAAGTTTATTTCTTGTATTGTTGTACATCACTCAAGAACATAATCAAATTTTTCTTACACACACACATGCACATATATATACATATATAAGAACGTATATTTTAAAATATGCTGTGTGAGTGAGTATAGATTTATATGTATATATATTTGCGATTATTTAATATATATATATATATATATATATATATATATATATATTCTTTTATTGAAAAATACAGTGTATAGATATGTATATTTATCTTAAATGTATATATGCGTTACGTTTAGACTCATGAACTAAATATTCTTTGTGAAAGTTTTAAAGATGAAAAGGACCCTCCTTATGGAGTCTTTTTGTTGTATTGTTGTTATAAGACCGGTGTTTCTTGCACTCTTTTATTTTAAAAAAGATTTCATTATTTAGGGGAAGAACAGAATTTTTTTCTTAAGGTTTAAATTTTTATCATTTTCTTCTTTCTTCTTTTTTAATCCTTTTCACACCATGTAAGGCAATAAAATCACTAAGACGCATTAGGTACTTAGTGCAAAAGAATGCTAGAAAAATATTAAGGAGAGAGAACAATAAAAGGTCAGGAATTCCGAATGCAGACGATAACGATTGGTATTCCAGTTGGACTTTTGAAGGTCGAAATTGACTGGCAAGCGGTAATTATCTTTATTTAAAAATATTGTATATCTGTACTATTTACCGGTATATATATATATATAGTGCATCTCCTTTGTGTACAGCGTTGATAGATAGATAGATCAATTCTAATATAATTTTTACAATCTCACTTATATATATATATATATATATATATATATATATATATATGAGTTGAATATATGGATCGGAATCCGACAAGATGAATAGAATAAGTAAAGAACAAGTATGAAAAAAACTTATTCTATTCATTCATATATATATATATATATATATATATATATATATATAATATCTCATCAGTCAAAAATGAAAATTATTTTCACAACTAACATCTAGCATTGCCTGGTGGCGAGATAGAAATCTCGAAACAGAAATTTCCGTATCGCAATGTATTTTTAATTGTATAACAAAGATATATATATATATATATATATATATATATATATATATATATATAAGTGCATCTCCTTTGTGTACAGCGTTGATAGATAAATAGATCAATTTGTAGTTTTCGGTAGCATATTCATAAATGTCTAAAATATTTTTTTTTATTATAACAATTTATGTAGTTAATATTATTAAATAAAGACGTTTCGGGTTTTAACCACCGGCCATAATCAGAGATCAAATATATCGTTAATTATAACGCAGACGAAGGTAAGAATTTTAGGAGAGCAAAGACATGCTAAAACAGACCGTTAGTTTTTCATCATCGACACTACAAGCAAAAAGAAAGTTCCACAAGAAAGGAGTGTAATAGAAAAAAACTGTTAGTATAGATCTTACTGTTACCTCTAACCATTTCAACTGTAAAATGATGAGACATTGTTACTGCTATAGTACTGCGCTTAAATTGCATAAAGACGTACTACCAAGATTAAAATTGATGGGGAAGCCAGGAGCCAGAAGGGAATTCCACAAGAAAGGAGTTTAATAGAAACAATTGTTAGTATAGAGCTTAGTCTTACCTCTAACCATTTCAACTGTAAAATGATGAGACATTGTTACTGATATAGTACTGCGCTTAAATTGCATAAAGACGTACTACCAAGATTAAAATTGATGGGGAAGCCAGGAGCCAGAAGGGAATTCCACAAGAAAGGAGTTTAATAGAAACAATTGTTAGTATAGAGCTTAGTCTTACCTCTAACCATTTCAACTGTAAAATGATAAGACCTTGTTACTAATATAGTACTGCGCTTAAATTAATAAAATCTTGGTAAAAAGATAAAAATTGAGGGAGAAACAAGAAGCCGGAAGAGAGATCCACAAGCGGGAGAAGAAACTGTTAGCATAGGACTTATAATAATGTGAGAAGAAAACGTAATTAAGGAGAGAGAAAAATAAAAGAACAGGAATTAAGAAGACAGAAGATAACGATTGATATTGCATTTATAAGAGATAGAAGACCAGCCGTTATCTTCTATCTGTTCAATATCTCCTTAGACGCCATTTTGAGAGGCAGGATTAGTTAATTTTCTTTTTCTTAAATTACGCTTTTCTTTAAGCGTTGCATTATTACTATTACTGTTATTATTATTGTTGTTGTTATTATTATTATTATTATTATTATTAAAAATACGAGAGCAACAGGTTAGCAAAGTGTCCAAACACATGCTTAACAGCCAAATGTAAGCAATACAATGATATATTTTATGGTAGTATACCAGGCCGTTATTCTGATTTTCTACCTCGAGATAGAGTGTTATGTTAATTGATAGTTTATATGGATAGAAATGGAAGATAACGGTTGACTCTAGACTTGAACAAGTTAAGATTGTCATGATCGAGGAAGCATCCCCTTGGGAGTCTGTTCCACAAAGCAATTTTTCGCGGAAATCTTATTGATGGAATAGTGGGGGGGGGAGTATGGGTTGGTTTGCTACAAAGTGTCATGACGGGTCCTAGCCGTTAAGATGGAAGTCCGAGCACTTTCGATGGAAGTACTTGACACATCCTGTCTGTCTGTCTGTCTGTCTGTCTGTGGGAGAGAAGTTGGTGGGCGGATAATAATTCTTCCCCAACAAGGAGTCGGTGACACTTTTGGGCGGACCTGAAGGAGACTACCACCACCTTTAAATTTGTTGTTTTTCTTTTTTTCTTTTTTTTTACTTTTTTCAATGCAATCTTATCGATTACACCTAAATTTTCCGATTGACAAAAAAAAAAAAAAAATTTGGGAAAAATTTCAATATTTATTTTTTTTGGGGGGGGGAGCTCAGTTTTTCATACAACCTTATAGTAAATCGTTCCTGTGCAATTAACTTTTTGTTGCGTATATTCAACAACTGAATTCTTTGCGAAATTTTTGAATAAAGCCATTCTTGAAGTTTCCGAGGAAGGTGCCATCGTAAGAACTGAAGAAAACTTGAAAAAGACAAAAACCAGAGCAACAACTCGTCAAAAAAACACAAAACAAAAAAAAACCTAAACAAAGCGACCCCAACGCGAGTGGTTCCAAAATGGAGGATAGATTTACTATAACGTTGTATGAGAAACTGAGCCCCTCCCCCTAAAATTGTTTAAAAATATATTTTTCCTAATTGTTTTTGGATAATCGGAAACTTTATGTAATAATAGATAAGACTGTGCTGAAAAAAAGTAAAAAAAATGAAAAATAAGAAATTTAAAGGTGGTGGTAGTCTCCTTCAGGTCAACCCACTTTTGAACTCTAACAAGACTTAAGCATTAGTATGATGCTATCAGTTCACATATTTTTGAAAGATCAGGTATTTGTTTCGCATGTTTGTTTGCTCCATATTATTATTATTATGTCATTTTTCATCATATTTCGATTTCTGCTTTGGTCTCACTACCAACCAAGTCGGCGGGGAGACCTAAGGCAGGTCGTGGCGTCTTGTTATGACTCCATTTCATGTTTTTCTATCTTCCCTATCATCCCTAGCATTACATAGATAAAGTTTTCCTTAGTGTGTGGGCTGTACTTAATAAGACAATTTTTTGTATATCTCTTAATTATTATTATTATTATTATTATTATTATTATTATTATTATTATTAAATCATTTTTTTGTTATTGTTAACATTGATGTAATTGTTGTTCGTATTCAACTGTTTTGGAGTGGAGGTGAGTATCGCAAGAAGTCTTCTGACGCAAGACCTTCTTAAAAAAACTAATGTTCTCAATATTTTCCGCTCATTCGACAGAAGATTGCGATTAGTAAAGTTGTTAATTTATCTCTGATTGTTTCCTCTCGCTTCTTGCCTCAGAGAACGCTGGGATTGCATACTATTTTCCCTCTATTTCCTGTTTGGTCTAATCTTTTACCAAATCTTTTCATCGGAGGTAAATGAAAAGTTTTCTTAAGAAATTATTGCACATATTGCATTGAAAGATTTTTTTCTACATGAAATATTATGCACTATTATTATTATTATTATTATTATTATTATTATTATTATTATATTTCGATTTCTGCTATGGTCACACTATCTACCAAGTCTTCGGGAATACCTAGGGCAGTTGGTGGTGTGTTGTTATGGCTACATTTTATGATTTGTTTTTTCAACTCCCATAGCATCACTAGCGTTACATGGACAAAGTTTCTCTTAGTGCGTGAGATATACTTATGAAGACAATTTTTGTATTTCTCTTAAGCTAGAATTTCTAGGGTTTTTTCAATGTATTGTTGTGTTTATTTTTTTATCATTTCAAGAGCACCTTCTATAACTGGTTCTATTCTTGTTTTCAGTTTCCCCATTTTTTTCCTATTTCGATTTCCAGGTCTTTATACTACTTTATTATTATGTCATTTTTCATTATAATTCGATTTCTGCTATGGTCGCACGACCTACTAAGTCTACAGGAAAACCTAACGCAGGTCGTGATGTGTTGTTATGGCTCCATTTCATGCTTTTTTTTATATCTCCCTAGTATTAACTCTATCAACATTGGGTTTATTAGCACGTTTTGGATATTGGCCATGCAGGGGTTTGTCTTGCCAGCGTTGTTTCGTCTGTTCAAGAGCTTTATCCTTGGCTTTCTTTTTCATATTTTTTGCCGCAATAGTTGGTTCTTGGCTTCTGTTTTGCTTTTCCACAGAATCTACTAAATGTAAATCTTGTTTGTATCTACTGCCTTCTTTCGTTATTGAATATTTTTTCTTTCTGTTTTCATGTTGTTTGACTAATTGTATTATTATTATTATTATTATTATTATTATTATTATTATACCTTCGATTTCTGCTATGGTCTCACTACCTACCAAGTCTATGGAAAGACCTAAGGCCGGTAGTAGTGAGTTGTTATGGCTACATTTCATGATTTGTTTTTTATAACTTCTATAACATCACTAGCGTTACATGGACAAAGTTGTTGTTGTTGTTATTGTTGTTGTTGTTATTATTATTTGTTATTTTTACTGATTTTTATTATTGACTTTTATTGTTATATTTTCTATTTATTTATTATTAATCTTATTGATATATTAAATAAGGTGATTTGTTTATTTATTGTTGCATTTTACTCATTTTTATTATTACTATTGTTATTGTTTTTAATCGTTTACAGATTTCAATGAGAATAAGAAAACAAAATGATTTAATGCGTCTTTGTTTGCTACCATTGAATGGCTTGACGACCAAAAATGAAACAAAAAACTTTTCCACACCAAAATATGGCCTTTAAATTGATTGGTCAAGATATGGTAAAGTGAAAAGAAACAAAAATAACAAGTTCGATTATTCGAACAATTCTTGATAACATTAATTATTAGACCTTGACCCTCCCTCTTTTTCTTCCTACCGTTTTCTTGCCACTGTCAGAATCAGTTATGGCAGGATCACTAGTAATACCAAAGTTCAGCATTTAAATGGATCGTTTCACTTCAGGCAAGGCTGTACTGCCGCTGGTGCAAAGAAGCTTACAGTAAGTGGAGAAAGAAAGAAAAAAAATAAATAAAAGCGACAAGGTACAGGGGATATCGAAGAAAAGGATAAGATAAAGATGAGAATCTATCTATCGCCCAGTTCACACTCCACCCACGTCTATTGAACAGGTTAAGAGGCTCATCTCTTGTTCCCTGTTTAGGATGTGGTTTCCGACTTTCTCTTTTCCAATCTTCTCACTTTGTTTTTTTTTTCAATTGGAGTAGATAGATCTATCTATCGCCCGGTTCATACTCCACCCACCTCTATTGAACAGGTTAAGAGGCTCATCCCTTGTTCCCTGTTTAGGATGTGGTTTCCGGCTTTCTCTTTTCCAATCTTTTCACTATTACGTAGCCCCCTGCACATCAGTGGCGTTACCGCCTTGCTCGGGGTGATACGATTAAAAAAATTAAAAAATCAAGAGAGTAGAATATGGCAATTGATGTTGCACTTAAACGTTTGGAAAATGTAGCTATCGGGAAAGCAAGTATACGGAATATCGTTCCACGGGCGGGAAGTGCGACAAAAGAAACTGATGAAGTAGAAGTAGAGGTTATATTTAACTATTTTTTGAGACCTAGTTGCCAATCGAGCAGCACGAGTAAATCCATGTTTTTGGATTATTATTAAACGAAATGATTGATGTAAATATTCTACTGTTTTACTACAATTGCAATTTAAGAAAAGAAAAGAAAGTGTTTAACAATATTTTGACAGTATGTATATTTTTAGGCTATGTGTTATAGATTAGTACTCAGCGTATTTCCTGCTCTCTCCAAATGGTCTGCTCTTACTCACAAATGCGACATTAGAGGAGGATTTCAGTAGGATTAATTTTTCCGTTCTACGTATATTTAATAAACCTCTTCTTTGTTTCCTCTACATAATCTTCTGTTCCTTCAATACTCTCTCTATGGCCTTTCTAATTCTCGATTATTTTGAACAAAGACAATACTACAACTACATTTATACTCAAGTATAAAATATTTAAAAAATACTAGTCTTTGTACAAGAACTTTTTTGCAAGTTCTGTTGATATCGCGTTGTTGTTTTTGACATCATACCAATGATCATTAAATTGCATTATTATTATTATTATTATTATTATTATTATTATTCCATTTTTTATTATAATTCGATTTCTGCTATGGTCACACTACCTACCAAGTCTGCAGGAAGACCCAAGGCAGGTCGGGGTATGTTGTTATGGATCCATTTCACGTTTTTTCTATCTCCCCTAACATCCCTAGGGTTACGTAGACAAAATGTGTGGGCTGTACTTGACAAGACAATTCCCTGCATATCTCTCAAGTTACGGCCTCCAGGGACAATTTCAATGTGTTGTTTTGTTCCATTTTTTTATTATTCCAAGTGCACCCACCATCACTGGCACGATACCTGCTCTTAATCTCTACATTTTTTCCATTTCAATTTTCAAGTCTTTGTATTTTGACAGTTTTTCGAATTCCTTGGTTGCTATGTTACAATCCGCTGGACAAGACACATCAATTAATATGCAAGTTTTTTCTTTTTGGTTTTTAACAATAATTCCTGGCCTATTTGCTTCAGTTTTTCCGTCTGTGTAGATGGTGTAATCCCATAGTATAGTGACATCTTCTATTTCTGTAACCGGTGCTGGGTGATGTTCATACCAGTGTTTGTTTACATATTCTTTATAGTGTTTGCACATTGTCCAATGTAAATATTGCCCCACACTATCGTGGCGATTTTTATATTCCTTTGGGGCAAGTACAGAACAGCCTGAGATTAGATGGTCTATTGTTTCTTGGTGTTTATCACAAAACCTGCATTTTGGTTCCATATTATTATGTATAATATTTGCCTGAAAGTTTCTAGTGAAAAGACTTTGGTCTTGCGCTGTAAGAATAAAGCCTTCAGTTTCAGACTTTAATCCAGATGCACGTAACCATCGATGAGTATTAGCTTCATCAACATTGGATTTATTAGCACGTTCTGGATATTGGCCATGCAGAGGTTTGTCTTGCCAGCGTTGTCTCATCTGTTCAAGAGCTTTATCCTTGGCTTTCTTTTTCATATTCTTTGCCGCAATAGTTGGTTCTTGCCTTCTTCTTCATCTTATTGTTATTATTATTATTATTATTATTATTATTATTATTTCCAGTTTTTCTGGTTTGCTATTTGGTGCAATGTTTTACAAATGACACTTAAAATAAAGTAAGGGTTTTCTGGGAACGCTACTGAGCATTTTTATAAGTATGTAAGAGGTGCCCATAAATACATTCTTTTTTTTATCTCAGATTGTGAGGCATTTCTTCTCATTATTATTATTATTGTTTTCAGTTATTTTCGGATTTACTGTTTGATAGAATCCATTATCAAGTTTTTTTTTTTTGCGGAGACCTAGGATAAAGGAATTTTTTTTACCATATTACATCGAGAGAGTTTTTTTTTCCTTCTGGGAAATGCCCAAGTGCACAGTCTTGTCTACCTCAGACGGTGATGGTTTTTATTGGGATTTTCTTAATGTGTGTATCGCTACTATTTCTAATCATTCCTAGTGCTCCAAGTATTACTAGAATACTCTTTTTTTTAAATGCCCATTTTTGCAACTTATTATTATTGCTTTGTTTTTGTACATCTTACCCATAATTCTCAACCAAAGACAGCAAGATTTTGCACCTGAAGTGCGAACAGGTGAGTTACTATTAAGAATGAGGAAATGTTCAAAATGTGTGGAGAAGTTTTAAAATTAAAACTTTTCTGTAAAATGTTTCAGTTTGAAGAAATGCATAAAATATTTCTTATGTTTTGAAAATTCCTTTGTCTACATGGAGAAATTTACTCTAGATGTGTGAGATACCCATGAGTGTGGTGTTTTGTTTTTGTTTTTTGTATTGTTGTTTTGATTTTTTGTCTTTTTTTTTTTTTTTTTTTTGTAATCCACTTGTTACTTAGGTGTCAGGATTTGGGATTAAACGTTTGTTTACCTCTTTCGAAATTCCCAGTGCTTCAATGATTACAGGTAATGTGATTGATTTGGGATGCCAAAACATCTCAAGATACTTATTTTGTAAAATGTTATCCTTTATTTTGCAAAATGCTTAATTTGTAAAATGTTTTGAGAGACGAAATTTTGCCAGCTTGGACTGTAACCCCTATGCTGTTATTATTATTATTATTATTATTATTATTATTATTATTATTATTATTATTATTATTATTTCTCTTGTTTCCTGGTGTATACTCGTTTCCTTCCGGGTCCCAACCAGAGACCTAAGGTCAGAAATAGAATCATGATATTTTCCCCGAAGAATTTTTGTTAAAAAAAAAAAAAGTAGAAAAGACAGCCATTTTATTTTGAAAAAGCTATTTGTAAGGTCTCATCTGTACTTGGAAGTACAACTCCTTGTATTTCTTTAAGCCATGGGCTACAAAGGATCGCCAACGAGTCTATTGGAATATTTTCCAATCAAAGAGAGAAACTGGAATTATTTATGTCCTCAAGTGCCACAATTTTTTTAGATTTCCACTTCAAGATCCTTGTATTTGAATAGTTTTTTTTTAGATCTTCAGAAATACATTAAAGTCTGCGGGAAATGCCATGTCAATAAGGAATAAGATTATGTTTTTGTGGTCATTGATGGGCAATTAGGTTTGATTGTTCTGTTTGTGTGTGTTGTAAAGTCCCGTAACATTGTTAAGCATTTTATCTTTTTGACTGGGTCTGGGTGGGGTTCATACTAGTTTCTTGCACTTTCCTTCCCGTGAAAGTTGCAGATTTTCTGGCACAGATATTGGCCCATCTTGCTGTTGTCATTATTGTTATTATTATGTCATTTTCATCATAATTCGAGTTCTACTATGGTCGCACTACCTACCAAGTCTGCAGGAAAACCTAAGGTAGGCCGTGGTGTGTTGTTATGGCTTCATTTCGTGTCTTTTCTATCTCCCTTAATATTTCTAGCGTTACATAAACAAAGTTCTCCTTAGTGTGTAAGCTGTACTTAACAAGACAATTTTTTGTATACCACTTAAGCTGGGGTTTCCAGGGATTCTTTTAATGTGTTGTTTTGTTTCATTTTTGATCGTTCTAAGTGCACCTACTCTCACTGGTTCGATTCTTGTTTTCAATTTCCACATTTTTTTCTATTTCAATTTCCAGATCTTTATATTTTGACAGTTTTATAATTATTTATGCTATCCCTAATTTACCCGTGCCGTCAGATAAATGATAGAAATACTGAAGTAAACCTGCAATTATATTTTTCCATATAATACCAAGATATCACTTTCCATCTCTTTGTCTTGCCATCTTTCGATGAACAAAAACAGCCATAATAAAGTAAATTATTTTTATGAATTTACGCGTAACGTAGACGTTTATTGGCTTGTGCCCAGTTCAAAATCCAACTGAGACTGTTACTATCACTTTCTCACAAATTTATTGTTGTAACCCTGTTTTAAGGGGTCACAAATGAAAACGGGATTAGTGTAAACAATTTGTATTACAAAATAGAGTAAAAGTACAAAATATCAGATTGTTCGTTTAGCTGACGAGCAAGCGGTGTTGGATATCGCAAAGTCACTCTACGATTGTCTGACTCGTATAAGACTGGCACTTCCCCGATGACTACTAGTCACGTGGTATATATGTGCAGTTGAGGTTAATCCGTTACCATGTTAATGGGTAGGTCTGCCACAACATTTATTTATCTTCTTTTTCTCTCCCAGTTTCGTATTAACAGTAAGATTTAACAATCTACCTCTTTGAATCGAAAACCAGTTGATCGTAGGGCTAGCAACTACACAACGTAAAATACATCAACTGAGAAATGTATTAATCCGACTCTTCCCTCCAGTTATGGATTAAATAATAGGACAGATTGGGTTCTATGGCCTTTGGTAGAAACCAGTCTACGACAGAAAGCAACCTACTGCTGGATAATCTTCTCCCCAGTCAGTTATGTCTCTTTCGAGACATGATCGCCCAAAGCGTGTATCACGTATGGTACTTAACTAACTGACTGAATATAATAGTTGCAAACATAATTAAAACTTCTGCTGTGCATAAAGTGGGGGATCATTTTCTATTGTTATAAAGTAATAAACTGATCCCCCACTAATTATACTTAATATAATAATGTAATATAATCTATTTATTTTCTTTCCATCTATGAGTTAAATAATAGGACAGATTGGATTCTATAGCATTGGGTGGCAACCAGTTTACCACAGAAAGCAACCTACTGCGGGATAATCTTCTGCCTAATCAGTCATGTTTCTTTCGAGACATGATCGCCCACATATGGCACTTAACTGACTACCATAGCATCAACACCTATGGCACTCCACTCCACTGAGTTAACAGGGTTGCCATGAATATAATCTTTTTATATATGGGAGTAAATGGTATAGACAATAATTTTAATTAAAACAAAAAGGTTATATACGAAAGTAAAAGTGTATGGAAAGTGTTTTGATCACAAGATCATCTACAGTAAATTTGCGTTCAAGTTCTATGAATATTTGATCTTTCTTGGCTAATCATAAAGCGGAATACTTAATAATGAAACAATGAACCAAAAGAAACTAGATTAAACCGGTTAGAACATATTCTCAAGCACATATTTTTAAAAAAATTAATTAAATTTAAAATTTCATCATCCCCTATCAACGTAAACATTATTTTATTCTGATGAAACCCCGAAACGCGTCGTACAAACATTTTTCCACTTGGTCATTAAAACAAACTGGAAAAGCTTATAAAAGCTCAGAAAATTTTAAATATTATTCCATTTAGTCTCATTACACACACACACACACACACACACACACACACACACACACACACACACACACACATCGGATTAATACAAATAAAACTTTGTCATTTAGCTGAGTGACCACCTCGACTCGACTTGAGAGTTGCGTAGATAAACTTTATATATATATATATATATATATATATATATATATATATATATAGGAAAGAATATTAATAAAAAGTTTTGAATTTAAAAACGTACTTTTTTAAACAGTATTTGTTTATTTTTATAGTGTTTTATATTTCAGACCGCCCTCGGTCCTTCATCAGAAGGACCGAGGGCGGTCTGAAATATAAAACACTATAAAAATAAACAAATACTGTTTAAAAAAGTACGTTTTTAAATTCAAAACTTTTTATTAATATTCTTTCCTATACATATTAAGACAGTATACGTGGATGATCATCACTATATATATATATATATATATAAGAAAAAGTGCGAGAAGCTGTGACCGTTTTGTTTAAAGTGTAGATTTATTGTTGCTATGATTATGATTATCACTTACATTTTGTATGATATATTAAGTGTCCATAATGGTATTTGTGTCGCTACACGCATTTCGAGTTTAAAGCTGACTCTCTTCAGGAAAATAAACTTGTGACTTCACATGTCGAGATCCGTTTGCTTTTCTGAAGGCCAAGATATCGTGTATAAATAGATAAGTCAAGTTGTGTGCAGGTCAGAAAGTTCATATGCGTGCGTGTTGTTTTGTTTTTGTTTTGTTTTTCAGACTCGCGCGTTAAGTGTCTCCTGTCGTCTTCGTTGACCGCAAAAGGTTTATGACCTACTTATCTATTTATACACGCCATCTGAAAAGCAAACTGATCTTGACATGTGAGGTGACAAATTTATTCGCCTGAAGAGAGTCAACTTTAGGCTCGAAATACGTGTAGCAACACAAATACTATTATGGACACCCCATTTCTGTTTTTTAATATATATATATATATATATATATATATATATATATATATATATATGCATTATCCTACGTCAATGGCACGACTCGGAGTTTAATGCGTTATGCAAACTCCAAATGCATATTTTAAACTGACAGTTTGTTAATTTGAATTTAAGTTCATATATATATATATATATATATATATATATATACATATATATATATATATGAATGATAAAAATATCGTATTAAGGGATGGTATTTTTATGGATGACATTGTTCAATATCAGAGATAGATATAAAAGGGGACACTGAGGTCAATACTGAGCAGCGATAGTCTCCTGCATGCAGTCTTCAATGTTAACTCATATATATATATATATATATATATATATATATATATATATATATACAGCACATAAACGGCTAAGTGTCTACTTTAATCTTTTTATGAAGATTATAATATTTATATATATATATATATATATATATATATATATATATATATATATATATTCAGAAATTATAACTTAAATATGTTATAATATCACTACAAATGTGTCTATTTTGTTAATTATTTCATCCATACCTACCCACATGAGATATATATATATATATATATAGGAAGTTTAGAAAATTGGCACCACTACCGTGGAACATCCACTGAGAATTGCATTACATAAAGAAATCTTGTGTGATGTGTACTTTTATGTATTTCGCTTGCAACTGCGATTGTAAATATATGTCTGCTTATGATAATTCTTAAACGCTTGGAAAGACGAAATTATTCGACGCATGCATTTGAAACTATTTATTAGTGATTTGTAATTAAACTTTTTACGTGATATTCAAACTTGATGAAAAAATCCGTATAAAAATGGCGATGGGTTGAACCCATAATAATCGTCTTACAGCCAACACACAAAAGTAAATGAATATTTATCTAGATGCTTATATATATATATGCATAGATGTGAGTTTGTGCATATATATCTATCTTCTGTGTGTGCTTTCGGACAGTCCTAAAAATAACACAAACATACAATCTTATAAATTCTAAAAAAAAAAAGGATTACAAATGTTAGAAGCATTAAGCATATAGGTCAAGCACTCCAACATCAATAAATTTTTGTCAAATTAAGGAACAAACATATTAAGTATATTTCATGAATTAAAAAACAAACACTCAACACACACTAACGCGTGAAGACACGATGCTTTAATAATCAGCATGACGTGTGAAGACGCGATATTTGTAAAAAGATGAAACTGATATATCCCAGAAAAAACACAATACGCATATAGAGTGTCTCAGAACTCAAGGATTTAGTAATTTATCCATTTTTTGACAATTCAAGTCAAATCATACATTTTAGATGCATCAAGGTTGGTCTTCAGTCTTGCACTGTTCTTTTCACCGATTTCGGGTTTCGCATTCTATCGGCTCCAACAGCAACCCCGACCTGATTCTAAACGAGTCAGGCCGCCTCCTTGAAAGCGTCGTGCTAAGCACTGCGACATTGCAAAGAACAGTAATCGTAAATCGGTTAAAGGTCCAGCAAGAATAATACAAAACAACCAAAATAAGAATTAACGAATATGTATTGAACACGGCAAAATACAACACTTGGAACTTTGTTAGTTGGACGATAATACGGGTTCGTGTGTAATACTATAATTCGGCCCTCGAACTGGGACTCGTAATGGTCGTTACGGTAGTAGTGTTCGTAGACGACTTTCGGTTATTTTCAAGGCGCTCTCCTCAGGCTACTCTCTCAGGCTACTCCCAGGCTAATTAGGCTATTTACCTGGCTATCTACTCTCACCTCTTGTGAGCGGAGGTATATACAATGGTTGGAAGAGTTCATTCCGTTGTGGGTGATGCCACCATGATAGTAAAAAGCAAGCAAAGCCGGACTTCGACCGTTCTTATTGATATTTGTCAGTCAGCGTCAACCAATGAAAATAGGGCTTTTCACGCTCCTCTACTATATAGTGAGGTCTTTTCCCCCCTCGCCTTTCCCTCCTTTTTTTACTACGTCCGGTTTAACTTTTCTACTTCCGGAATCCATAACGAGGTTAGTTGGAAACTTTGTTGCATTGTTTATGTCCATCTTTTACAAATTAAATACTAAACCCATAGCGATACTAAATCTATAACTAAACCTACCCGCACACCCAACCCAAAACTATCCGAAAATCTCAATTTTTTTTTTTTATCATATCACCCTGAGCAAGGCGGTAACGCCACTGATGTGCAGGGGGCTATGTAAGAGTGAAAAGATTGGAAAAGAGAAAGCCGGAAACTACATCCTAAACAGGGAACAAGGGATGAGCCTCTACACCTGTTCAATAGAAGTGGGTGGAGTGTGAACCGGGCGATAGTAACTCATACTAATTTATCTGTATTTCCTTCCCGTTTTGTTCATTAACGACAAAAATAATTCAA
The DNA here is from genome assembly GCA_037127315.1 of Ascarosepion bandense. Taxonomy (NCBI): domain Eukaryota; kingdom Metazoa; phylum Mollusca; class Cephalopoda; order Sepiida; family Sepiidae; genus Ascarosepion; species Ascarosepion bandense. The sequence continues at coordinate 1,525,421 of JBBBDQ010001296.1, read as the reverse complement.
CGGCCTAATTACAATAAATACATACATAAATAGCGATGCTATCTACACACTTGAGTGACTTATACACGTATTTACAATCTGATACATATTTCTCAAAATAAATCTACTCAATTAATACTAACATCAACATCCTAAATTTTCAGACTATTACTACTACGAAACTATATTTTCTCCCCCATTCCATTTATAGTACAGATGCAATTTGGCTTAAATATAGAAATAAATCCGCGAGTAAACGCTAAATAAACAAAAATAATAATAATAAGCAGTCAGTCAGTTAAGTGCCATGCGCGATACACGCTTGGGCGATCATGTCTCGAAAGAGACATGACTGACTGGGCAGAAGATTATCCCGCAGTAGGTTGCCATTGCTTTGTGCGGTAGACTGGTTGCCGACCAAGGCTATAGAACCCAATCTGTCCTGTTATTTGACTCATAGGTAGAAGGGGAAGAGCTGTATTATATTATTATGTAGTAATTAGTGGGGGATCAGTTTATTACTTCATAACAATATAAGACTGATCCCCCACTTTATACCCAGTAGAAGTTTTAATTATATTTCTATTACATACAGTCAGTCAGTTAAGTGCCATACGTGAAACACGCTTGGGCGATCATGTCTGGAAAGAGACATAACTGACTGGGCAGAAGATTATCCCGCAGTAGGTTGCCATTACTTTCTGCGGTAGACTGGTTACCAACCAAGGCTATAGAACCCAATCTGTCCTATTATTTAACCCATAACTGGAGGGAAGAGACGGATTAATACCTTTCCCAAGGGTATTTGCGCGTAAGTGAATGCAAGGAATTCAACTGGAATTCGAACTCGGTAGCAATCTGTAAAAAAAATTTTTTTTAAATAGTTTCATACCGAATGACAGTTCAAACCCCCAGAACTCTGTAGTCGCCAGATCCGACAGTTTTTGCTTATCAACAAAGCCGATCAAACAGAAATCAGCTCCCTCGTTCACAATCATCTTCGGAACAGATACGCTATCTTTGCTAGTCTGCCTTTGAAACTGAACCGAGTAATTCCGTTATTGTTATTGAACTTCCAGCTGCAACCTTTACACCATCTGCACATTTCTTGGGTGCAGGTATAAATTATCTATTAGTATGCAATGCAAATGCATCTGAGACGTTGAAGATGTATCGAATTCCGTTGCATTACATACTAAGAGATGGTCAGATTGTTTGCGAAACGATCCTCTGGGTTCTTGTTCAACAAGGACACAAACCCGTTCAACATTCGTCTGTAAACGGACTGTACTAGATTTTTCTTATTCTTAAAAATCACTTCTTCTTCTTCTATGTGCCGTGTCCATTCAGAACTTCGGCGATCACGGCCCTCCACATCTCTTTATCCCTTTGTCGCTCTTAACACCTCTCTTGTTCTTCTTCTTCTGTTTATGCCGTGTCCATTCAGTTCGTAGGCAATCATGGCCCTCCACATCTTTTTATCGCTTGTCGCTCTTAATACCATTTCTCTTGCTCTTCTTTTTTTATATACCATGTCCTTTCAGGACGTAGGCGATCATTGCTCTCCACATCTCTTTATCCCTTGTCGCTCTTAACACCCTTTCTCTTGTTGTTGTTTTTCTTCTGTATGCCGTGTCCCTTCAGGATGTTGGCGATCATGGCCCTCCACATCTTTTTATCCCTTGTCGCTTTTCACACCCTTTCTCTTGTTCTTCTTCTATATGCCGTGTCCCTTCATGACGTAGACGATCATGGCCCTCTACATCTCTTTATCCCTTGTCGCTCTAAACATCCTTTCTCTTGTTTTTCTTCTTCTTCTATATGCCGTGTCCCTTCATGACGTAGGCGATCATGGCCCTCTACATCTCTTTATCCCTTGTCGCTCTAAACATCCTTTCTTGTTTTTCTTCTTCTATATGCCGTGTCCCATGACGTAGGCGATCATGGCCCTCCACATCTTTTTATCCCTTGTCGCTTTTCACACCCTTTCTCTTGTTCTTCTTCTATATGCCGTGTCCCTTCATGACGTAGGCGATCATGGCCCTCTACATCTCTTTATCCCTTGTCGCTCTAAACACCCTTTCTCTTGTTTTTCTTCTTCTATATACCGTGTCCCTTCATGACGTAGGCGATCATGGCCATCTACATCTTTTTATCCCTTGTCGCTTTTCACACCCTTTCTCTTGTTCTTCTTCTATATGCCGTGTCCCTTCATGACGTAGGCGATCATGGCCCTCTACATCTCTTTATCCCTTGTCGCTCTAAACATCCTTTCTCTTGTTTTTCTTCTTCTATATGCCGTGTCCCTTCATGACGTAGGCGATCATAGCCCTCTACATCTCTTTATCCCTTGTCGCTTTTCACACCCTTTCTCTTGTTGTTTTTCTTCTGTATGCCGTGTACCTTCAGGATGTTGGCGATCATGGCCCTCCACATCTTTTTATCCCTTGTCGCGTTTTACACCTTTTATTTTGTTCTTCTTCATCGATATGCTGCGTCCCTTCAGGGCATAGGCGATCATGGCCATCCACATTTCCGTATCCCTTGTCGCTCTTAATACCCCTTCTCTTGTAATCCCACTCAATCAACGCTCCACTGTTTATCTGCACATGTCCATTTACTGAGTGATATTGCCTAAGACATCTTATTCTTGCAAATCACTTTTTCTTCTTCTATGTACCATGTCCCTTCAGGACATAAATCGATCATGGCTCTCCACGTCTACCTATCCCTTGTCGATCTTAATAACCCTTCTCCTTTTATTCCACTCAATCTGCTCATGTCTATTTACTGAGTGATATTGTCAAAAAACATCGACCGACGAATGATGAAATGCAATGGTTGTTTTTCCAGAATAAAAGTGTCGACATTTTATTCCTTGGAAGCAGATGACGGAGTGGCTAACTCCAAAGTAAAATTCTACCATTGAGTTCTTTCTTCATTTCTACATTTTTCCATAAAGGTAATTTCGTTATTTAATCGAATTTCTGAAAAAGAAAAAAAAACAAGTGCTGAAAAATCTGATGTTAAAATGTTTTAAATACCGAAGTGAATTTCGGGACGCATTGGTTATAATCACAACATTATTATAGTCTTTTAGCCAAACTTGTTTATATATATATATATATATATATATATATATATATACTAGTATATATATCCTAGTATATATATATATATATACTAGTGTAAATATATATAAATATATATATATACATACTATTATATATATATATACTAGTTTATATATATACTAGTTTATATATATATATATATATATATATATATATACTAGTATATATATATACTAGTATATATATATATCCTAGTATATATATATATATATATATATATATATATACTAGTATATATATATATATACTAGCATCATAGCCCTGCGTTGCCCGTGCATCTCGGAATATTTTAGTAGTAGAAGAAAAAACACTTTTTTTAATATTTATTTTGTTTCAAAATTACTGGGAACTATATTCACGTTTTTTGTTGACCAAATGAATTTTTAAAACGTTAGAACAAAAATTAAATATAAAGGCTCATTTTTTTTTAATACAAAAATATTTTAGTTGCGTTTGACACGTGCGATTTGATTTTTGTGACGCAATTTAGCAACCATCTTAGATCTTAGATGTTTTACGGAGCAAATGTAAACAATAGGCTCCAATGGCCTAAAAGTGCGAAAGGGAAAATTGCTGAACTTAAACTCAAAAAGTATGTGTCGACCTGGCTTCCCTGTAAATATGTGTCTCTAGAAAGTTTGAATGGCGTAGCTTAAAAGATGTAGGCTTGCATAGGGAACAGTCACACACAGACTCACAGATTGCTTTATATATATATATATATATGTGTGTGTGTGTGTGTGTATATATATATATATATATATATATAGTATGTATATATATATAAATTCAATTTACTTCATTTGGAGAATAGATATTTCAAAATGATTTTAAGAACCTGTTTCTCAACTATAAATAACGGATATATATATATATATATATATATATATATATATATATATATATATATAAAAGAACGAAATGTTGACCACTTGCTACCCAGGTTTCAACCAATTAAGTCTCATCAGGCTATAAGACCCTTACCTGACCACATTGATCTCATCAGACCGCAGTGGTCTTACAGCCTGATGAGACCAATATGATTCAAACCTGTATGGCAAGTAAATAGTGACCATTTCGTTCGTTAATATATTGCTGGCTCTTTATTTTCAGTTCTTTCGATTGTGCATTGAGAACTTCTTTTTTAAATATCCGTCTACTCTTCTAACCAGTACCTATTTTACTGTTGACAGACGGTCGCAAAATTAACTTTTCATTAATATGCATAATCGAGATTGAAGATGCTAGCTTCGTTGTTGATAAGCTATAAAGGCAAGTCGGGAAGTCATGAAATCCAGTTTCTGTAGGAAATCCATCTTTGTTTTTATTTAATTATTCAAAATTTCGAATTAGTTGTTTTTTGTTATCGGTAAATTTGATAGTTTATATTCATTTTTATTCATATTATATTCTTCCTGATTATTTTCGAATATTGCTACATTCGTTTTATTTAGATTATTTTCTTCCCGATTACTTTGAAATGCTGCTGCATTCTTTTTCAAGGATCGTTTTGTATATATTTACGCGAATGTTTTTTTTTTAATTCTGCCGATCTCACGTTTGCTAGAAACAATTTCAAGTCATTCAATGTGACGTCATATAAACAGTGAAACTGAATGTTTTTTATCAGACTTCAATATGCGATAACATATGAAGAAAGATGTCTTATTTAATGTCGGCCATGTAATTTAAAAAAAAAAACAACTTACCTCATGGACGTACGGGTGTGTGTAAAAAGAATCTTGTTAGGAAGCCATATTGTTTTTATACTGTCAAATTGACGCAAAATTACGCCGACCACGAGATTTGAGGAGATATGAATATGTCTCCTTCTAGTCCGCTGGGGAGTTGGGGAAGAAAGGACTCTCTTTGGGAGAACTCTTGTTGCGTTCTCTAGTTTGAGACTACTGGTCTACAGTTTCTTTGGGAAGAACTCTTGTGCATTATTGTGTTTGAGACTACTAATCTACACTCTTTTGGGGAAGAACTATTTTGCGTTTCGTGTTTGAAACTACTCATCTACAAGCCGCTTCCCTTTTATTACAACAGCATCCAGTCTTTCTTTGCACTGTGTCCTATATAAAATTTGGCTATTATCTACTAAAATCTATATATATATATACGTGTCATTTTTAGTTGCTTCCATCATGTAAAGAAAATCAGTATTTCAATCGCTTTGTTTGTGAAAAGGCGAGAGGTTTGTGAGAAATGAAAATAAAGTGTTAAGTTTCAACCCCAAAGAAAGCTACTTTTAGTAATATTTACATTTTCCCCGCCGAAATCCCTACACGTTTATCTATATTTATGGAGAGTTTGGTTAATTCCATACGTGACAGAAAATATGTTCATTTAAATAATACTCTTTCCAACGCCTACACTTTCGCAATTTTGAATCCCAGCTAAAGCTTCTAAAGCGAACAAAATCCAGCTTACTTCTTATTCCGTATTTTCACTTTACAGTTCTTTAACCGTCTTCAACCATTTTACCTGCTTTCAACTGTTGTTATTACAATTTGACAGCCGCCATTTCCGTATCCATATTTATCGAAAGATAGCCAAAGCACCGAGCATGCGCATTAGCGTATTTTGTAAGACATTGCTTAGTCATCTGTTTGCCTTTAATCGTTTATTAAAACTGAACAGACCAGATTCGGGGGAAAAAATCCAGTGACTCAGGAGTAATTTTAAATTTATTTACTCCGATTTCGATCAGAAGCTTCTAACAAAAACAGGATTAAGCATAGAATAGTGACGTTCAATCATAAGTAGCAAACAATGTATAGTTTTATATATATATTAAGTGTCATATCATATCTTGTCTTTTCTTCATTCGTTTGATAACATTTTAAAATATAGAAGAAAGAAAAGTTTGTGAGTAGATATTTTTCTCTAATTTCTTACTAAGGGATTTTTTTCTTCGCCAGAATTTTGAAGATCGAAAAAAAATGGCAATGAAAAAACGGTTTAAAAATCCAAAAAATTTTTTAATTATTTTGGCTTTATTAAATAAAATGGATGTATGTGAAAACAACAATTCTACGTTATAAATAAAAGCAGACACTAAATTGATTTATGAAACCGCTAAATGAAAAAAAAAAAATGATGTGATGCGAAAATTTTCGATTAAGTCAATCAATGATCCATTCCAGCACTTTTGAGTGCCGGATTTCAATGTATTTGTCTTTTATTTTTAATTACTATACAATTTATTATGAATCCGAATAGCTATCGTAAATAAAGTAAATATGTTTAGCATAAAGATATCTATCGAAAACGAGATAGTAGGTTCTAAAAAACACAAGAGAGACGGATAGTAGGCCAACTATAAGGAGATTCTCGACGGATTTTCTAAAAGAATCTGCAATGTTGTCGGGCATGACCTGGCATCTCGGCTTCGGTCACTTTCCCACCGCCGGAACATAGCTTCCCTGTGCCTTTTCTATAAATATTTTCATCGGTAATTGATCTGATGAGCTTTCCTCTTTGATACTTCAACGTCACGAACTTAAGTGTAGTACTAGATTGGAAATTAGGTCTCATCATTTTGCTATTAAGATTGTTCGAAAAGTATGTTCTGTGTTAATAGTTTAATTTCTAACTTAAGGAATTCTTTTCCGGTTTCTTGCTTTAATGTCAACGACGACCGTCAACCGTTCACTTTTGTCGCCTTGACTACTGTTCTTTTGTCTTCTCTCTCCCTTTCTCTCTTTTCCCCTCTCTCGCGCGCTCTTTCTATCTCTCTCCCTCATCTCTCTCTTTCATATAAGGTTTTCTCGTTTTTTTTCAATCTCAGTAACCCCTTGTGTTTTAGTGGCTTTATCTCCTTGCTTGGGGTTAAATGATTAAAAAATACTTACGTAATACCATATGATTTTTACTCAACTTCTTCAATCTATCACTCTTGCTTTAAGGTTGCATAGAGACAAGCTACTCGATGTATAATTGCCTTAATGAATGCGTTATCTCATTTTACTGACACGGTAGAAGAACGCAGGTTTATCCATATAAGTTCACTTAACTTAGCGCACTGTAAATAATCGTTTAAAAGCAAAAAGCAAAACTGAAAGGGGGTTTTTCTGCGGCTAAATTCAGTAAAACCTAAAACAAGAATTTAACAAATAAAAGATGCACACACAGAAACAAGGCAAAGATTTTTAAACTTGAGTAATTTTATTGTTTATATATATATATATATATATATATACTGTGAGAAATACCTTGACGCTATGTCGAGCGTTACAACATTTTTACTGCTCCTATCATAGGAGAGTAGAGAAAACAACAATGGCTGTGATATGTACAATATGTATTTTTACGCTTTCTCGTTCTTAAGCATTTTGTCTTCTTCTTATCCTTTTCTTTCAACTGATGACTTAAAATAGATTGTATATGTGTATGGATTAATCTGATTTATAACGTAATTTACTGACTTTACGATTAGCATATAACCACAAATTCATTTTTGTGATATTTATTGTTTAATGTCGTGTCAGTACAGAACTTAGGCAATCATGGTTCCCCAATTATTTTCCTTAATTATCTCAGAATTGGGGTGATTTTTGGGAAAGATAGTGGTTTGTTGGATAGTGGAACGAGAAATCGGGGAGCAGAATTCGAATTCCAGATGAATTAATTGCATTCACTTACACGCAAATACCCTTGGGAAAGGTATTAATCCATCTATTCCTTCCAGTTATGGGTTCTATAGCCTTGTTGGTAACCAGTCTACCGCAGAAAGCAATGACAACCTACTGCGGGATAATCTTCTGCCCAGTCAGTCATGTCTCTTTCGAGACATGATCGCCCAAGCGTGTATCACGTATGGGACTTAACTGACTAAGCGGTTTGTTATCCCGTAGTTTTCTGCACGATTTTGAATTTGGAGTTGTCCTTTTCCGAGGCTCGTGTTGTCCAATCCACCCTGCCATTTAACCCATAGCTGCAGTTAAGAGAAGAGGCGAGTCTATGTCTTTTCCTTGGGCGACCAGGCAAAAAAAAACAAAAAATGAATGCAACCGACTATACCAGAATTTGAACTCGGTGTGCCTATTACAATTTTCGCTACAATAACTGTCCCGCGACGCAAACATTTTGTTATAAATTCATAGAAAACAAACGGACACTTTAACAGGAGTTTCAAAGATTAACCAATTTCAGTGATGAAACACAACGCATATATATATATACAATTATATATATATATATATGACCAATACATATACATATTAATCTATAAATAAATTAATATAAGTCATATATATGACCTATACATATATATGTTAATCTATAAATTTACCTATATATACGAAAATAAATAAATCTATAATTACCTATATTTACCTATATATATATGAAAGTCCAGGGTTTACTTGGGGGGATCGAACGTTACTCGTTTGGTTTTGGACGTATTGGATTCTCCCCCTCAATTAAACAACCAGGATTAGATCAGAGGAGAGTTCAGCTGCCAGCTTCTGGTCATCCAAATCTTTAGAGATGAATCTATAAATTGTTGCAATATCTGCGTAGATATTCAGTAAAGATCGGAGTATGCACTTAGGAAGATTATTAATATAAAACAGAAAGAGGATAGGGCCGACGGGAGAACCCATTGAAATAACCCCCTTCACGGATCTACCGGTTGTAAAAGACAGGATAATTAAGAGAGCTCTTCCCGAGATTCCATTGCTGGATAGTTTAAGCAGCAGACCCCTATGCAACACTTGGTAAAATTTCTTGGATATATACAGAGCAATGGGGCTCGTCATGAATTTGTTATCTCTTGCCTCGCTGATTCTCTGTTAGGAACTCAGCACAGGAGCTAGCATGGCAAAATCTATACTGGTTATCAGGAGCTTGTTCATTTTGAGGTGTTCAACAACCTTCTTGTTGATTACAGATTTGAAGCGTTTGTAGATGACACTAATGGGTTGATATTGCGACAGGCAAGAGAGCTCACTCCCACCCCGCATCCTTAAAGAAAGAGTATATGAACGAGAAGGTAGGAACGAAAGATCATACTGGCAACTAAAAACAATTTTTTATGGGAAAAATTATTGAAAATATAACACGTAAATGGAGCATTTGTAAAAGAAATTTACCCAAATTGCCTATTATAAATTTGGCGTTTGAAGTCAGATTTCGGAATAGACCTCTGGAGGTCAACGTTTTAAATAGCTGCCTGTACTAATGTCTCAAGCGATTGGTGACCTCCCCTGAAATATACACACAGAATCAAGCCCATCAGAACTGAAATAGCCGTCAGTTATCTCATGAAATTACATTTATGTATTGTTTGTTTTCCATGCGTCCATTTTGTGAACAATCGTATTCTTGTTTCTTTCCTAATATTCTTAAATGTTTTAAAAATATCCTCTCTTTAATAGTTACACCGGATACCACCGCCACTAACATCACAACTCCAGCATAGACCAACCAATATAGAGTGAATAAGAGGCTAATTCACTCTTCTGTAGGCACTTCTATTATTCCATTAATTATTACACCTCTAGGGTTCCGTAGAATTCCAAGTCTCGTTGCATGCTTGTCTACGCACTTGAAATATAAGTAAACATTATATTGTGATGCTTGAGTGTGGATATAAATATATACTGATAATCATATTTGCCTATAACCAAATATATATATATACGTAAAATTGTATTTATATACCTTTACTGTTTTGACATTCTAAATATATATATGAAAATGTTTTTTTCGTGTTGTTAATTGACGGCTAAATTCATAGGGAGAAAAACATTTCCTTTCGAAAAAAATTAGCGCAAAATAAAACCGGCGTTCAGTCGACATTGATCCAGCTTTTTTTTTTTTTTTTTGTCTCCATCGTTAGATATCCTATCTGGTTTATTGTCAATACTACTAAAAAAAGATTTTAGGGCTCATGCCTTTCCCAGTTATTAAAACCGTGCAGCAAAGCAGTGATGACATGAAAGAATAAAAACTAGGAAACACTTTATCAATTTATTATTACAGTTTGCTCGAGAAGTTCTTCGTAAGTTTTTAGGAATTCTTTAGAGTTTTATTGGAGTTCAGTAGAACTGTTAGTGAGTTCCAGTTTGGACTTAGTTGGACGAAGGCTGTTGATATTAGTCGGCAGTTAACCGAATACTAAGAAGTCAGCTTACAGTGGAAGATTACCAAGTTCCTAATATTTTGGGTGCGTTAAGTCGATTAGCAACCGACATAGCACAATTATAACCTTCAGTGCGAAAACCACTCCACAATAGAGAGGGAAAAAATGAAATATCATTATTAAAACAAACAACAATAGACGACTATATTGAATATGTTCATAACTTCTCATTTGTAGGAAATTCCATGATCATTAGCACAGAGATATTTTCCTCTCTGTTTTTCGAATAATTATTGACACTATAATGTTATAACACCTGATCTTTTTCTTTTCATTTTGACAAGCGAGAAAATAGAAGATAGGTCGTTTCATATCCACAACGCTAACAGTCAGGGACAAAGAGATCATGCCTTTATTCTCTTTTCTACACTTAAAAAAAATAAAGCAAGAAAAGTCTTTTTCATTTAAGATCTTAATTCTTTTTCGTGCTACTAAGGTTATGTTAATTGAATAGACGACATTCCTGGGCTATTTAATGTCGCATTTTGTTACTCATTATTATGACTTGTACATTTTATTAGAGATGTGTGTTGTGGAGCAGTAGATATCGGCTCGGAACGATAAATCAGGTTGCCGAGTTCAAATTCCAGTTAAATTCCTTGCATTCACTTACGCACAAATACCCTTGAGAAAGGTACTAATCCGTCTCTTTCCTCCAGTTATGGGTTAAATAATAGGACAGACTGTGTTCTACAGTCATTCTATCTACCGCAGAAAGCAATGGCAACTCACTGCGGGATAATCTTCTGCCCAGTCAGTCATGTCACTTTCGAGACATGATCGCCCAAAGCGTGTATCGCGTATGGCACTTAACTGACATTTTATTAAGCCATAAATAAATATATAAGCATTATAGGACAAGATTCATTACGAGTCAATAGTTTGCATTCGTATATAAGTATATACTGATAATCATATATTCCTATAACCAAATACACACACACACACACGCATATATATATATATATATATATATATATATATATATATATATATATGTGTGTGTGTGTGTGTGTATATATATATATATATATATATATATATATAATGAAAGGTCCGAAATAATGTCAGGATGTAAACACATCAGAAAATATATTTTAGGATCATACGAACCCGGATGAAAATGTTTTCAATTCTTGACCAGCTCTTCCTTTATATTAAACTTAACAAGAAAGGACTAGAAATAAAGTGCACGAAAACTGAATGCATGGTCATCAGCACAAAAGGGCAGCCCAAAATACCAAATACAGGTCGCGGATACCAGAATCAAGCATGTACATAAATTTAAATACCTGGGAAGCGTTATAATAGAAGACGGAAAGTGCGACACAGAGATCCGAAGGCGAATTGGCATGGCGAAGGAAGCATTCCAGAAATTGAGTAAAGTATTAAGAAACAGGAGAATTTCGCTAGAAACTAGGAAGAGAGTACTGGATTGCTACGTGCTGTCCGTCTTTCAATATGGCAGTGAATGCTGGACAATACCATCAAAGATGAAGGAAAACCTTGAAGCAACTGAAATGTGGTTCTACAGAAGGATGCTGCGAATCCCATGGATCGAGCATGTGAGCAATGATGAGGTCTTGGAAATGATGGAAACAAAAAGGAAATTAATACTGAGCACCAGGAAGAGACAGCTGAAGTTCCTGGGACAAGCAATGAGGAAGAAAGGCTTGGAGAATCTGATACTAACAAGCCAGATAGAGGGAAAAGAGAACGGATAACATATTTGAAGGACCTAATCAGGTGGATGACGGAACGAGGATTGCACGGTGTAACAGGAGAAGGCGTGCTCAGAGCCACCAGGGATAGGGAAAAGTGGAAGGCCATGATCGCCTACGTCCTGAAGGGACAAGACACATGGAAGAAGTCATGCGTACTGAAAGTTCCTGTTATATGTTAAAAAAACGTTGGAAAATCAGTTAATATAAAGCACCTGAAGATACTGAAAGTTTGAAACCAAGGTTGCGTAAAGTGCTGACTTCTGTATTGCTTCCGGTACAAGAATTCTTATAATTTTTTAAAGTGCACACGGACTTTATGAACACTCTTTATAATGGATATAAAGTGGGGTATCACCACTTTACTGTTATTTAGTTATAAAATGACCCCCCCCCCATAATTACTAAATATATAATCGTGTATATATTTAAGGGCTAATTTGTGAAAAGACTTAATAATAGTAAAAATTATGCTAGTTTTTTGACGGAATATTCATTGTTTCCTGTTTAGGATTCGATTTCCAGTTCCTTCCTCTTGCTTCTTACTGGCATTTATAGCCTTGCTTGGATTTAAAAAATAAGATAAGAATTAAAGATTTAGTGAAATGCAATTAAAATGTTGCTTAAATTTTATAACAAATATCCCGCCGACTGTTTCAGTTGGAATAAATATCTAATTTACGTCTTAACTTCTTTCTTGCTTCAATTTGCAATTCGTTTCAGGATGCTTTTCGCAATTTTAAATCAAGACAATCTGTGTTCAATCACAGACTAAGAACTACAATTGAACTTTTACACGAGATTCTTTAAAATTCCAATTCAGATACGAATCGAAATTTTCATTAAAATAATCTGAGTGACGAAGGTAGGTATTTATAGATATAGTTTAATGATAAATTGCATTATTTTTCTGAACCAGAAAATAATTAATGTCATTTTGTTAACTTTTTAATTTTTGAATAAGGTTACTTATATTTTGAACACGTTTTAAATTTAAAAAAAAAAAACTATTTATGTTTTAATCACGCCAATAACTTTACTGTATACAACTGACTCCGAGAGCAATATTTCATTGCACTGGAAGTGTTTTTGCTTTGTTTTTTGTTTTTGTTTTTTTGTTTTTGTTTTTGTTTTTTTGCTATAATGAGAGGCTGTCAAAATTAACCTTGAATATTTGTTACGGATTGTTTATATAATTACTACATATTTAAACGCAGTACTAGATTGGCAGTTATGTCTCATCATTCAACTGTTGAAATTGCTAGATATAACAGTAAGTTCTGTTTTAATATTTTCTTCTCTCGCACTTCTCGCGTGTGGAATCTACAATATTCAAAAATTCAAAAGCAGAGTTTCTATCTCCTTCAATACACTTTTTTTCTTGTTCCTCTTTCCTCCATAACATTTTCTCATTTTCTTCAACTCCTTACGTCTAGTGGCTTCATCACCTTGTTTGGATTGAAATGACTAAAAAAAAATGGGTTTGTAAAACTAATACAAATGTGTAGATTTTTTTTTAATTTAAATCGGGGATGAAAGGCAACGGTATTAAGCAACAGAATCGACGAGAGAGTTTCGATTCTGAATGATGTATTTAAATTATCAGCTGTATAAATATTTAATAGGAGTAGATAGGATCGCCTATCCTCCATTTCACACTCTTTTTTTTTTTTTTTTAAGTGGAGTAGAGTTTATCCCTGTTTTCTGCTTAGGATTCGGTTGCTAGTTCCTTCTAAAGTCTGCTTTGTAGTGTAGGGAGCTGGTTAATGTTTCTTTTGTTCGGCTTTGTGTCAGACTTAACCGAACTTCCTACAGCTTACAAGTTTAATGTTGAATAATATTCATCAGAAGGGTTTTCATCAGAAGGTTGGTTGTCGGCAGTTGGAATGTGTGGATTAGTGTAGAAGAGTGGAATAATAAAATATACATTTTGAATGTTAAAATAGAAATTTATTATAAGAAAAGACTGACAAGAACTCACAGAAATGTTCAATGAGAAAGTTAAAGTATCAAGAGTTCGTAGAAAATGTTCTAGTAGTAATTGCTGAAAGGGATAAAGAAAAAAATAGAGAGAGGACAATGTCCGAGTTGTTTGAAGTTGAAAGTTACATTTTAGATAAGAGTGATAAAAAGGAGAAAATGTAACACTCCCACACCCTCCAGTAATTGCAAGGAGCGAATAAATCGATCTTTCTGCCTACACAGGCTCGGTTGATGGAGTTTAAGATAGGCAGCTTCTAAAATACGTAGATGATTTATTGATTAAAATTTATTTTTAGACGAGCTCCATTTTCCCAACATATTTGTAAATAAACCTCTGGTGTTTTCTTTGCCCTGTATTTACCATTAAAAATAAAGCCAACGTAAGCCTTTGAAGAGTGTTGGCCAAAAGGTTCCTCAGGTTGGGTTAGTATAACGACGTCTATTTTGTTCAAAGTAATTAGTTTTTTCTGTGGGTACAAACCTTTGTTTGTATATATATATATATATATATATATATATATATATATGTGTGTGTGTGTGTGTGTGTGTGTGTGTGTGTGTGTGTGTGTGTGTGTGAACATTGGAATCAACATTCAAAGGCGACAGACTTTATAGATAATACTAGTCTTCGAACTTTTTACATGAAGTCTTGTCATTATTTGTAATTTTCGACTAGTTTTTGTTTTTAGTCTTTGTTTTTTTTTTGTTTTTTTTTTGTTTTTTTTTTGGGGTTTTTTTTTTGTTTTTTTTTTGTTTATAAAGAAAATAATCAGGGAAACATGTTAAAGTAATTTTTTTCCGAACTATCTCATATATTTACCATTTTCTCGTATTCTCACTTCTCGTTCAACTGTATTAATATGGGACGTTTGGAATTAGAAGATACTTTATACCGTAAAATAAAAAAAACGAGAAAATCGTGTTTAAAGTTTGTCGATTTTCGAAATGCCATAACTTTTGATCTGTTTGATCTAAAACACATTTTTAAAAGGAATCTAAAATCATCTATTTTAAAATACAAACACTTACAATGGAAAAACTGTGTGGCATTTTGAAGCAAAAGAACTTTATCCATGTCAACCGATCGTCACCGTAACGCAACTTTTGCCCAATAAAATAGTGACATGATATCTCCTCCAAGCCAGATAAAAGGTTTAAAATATGTCCAGTGGCAAACATAAGCTTGCACATAAAAACACTAATTAATTTTTATGAAAAATATTTTGAAGAGAAGAAATGAATAATCAGATATGATATCATAAAGGTAATCATGATACACTGTTATTGGTTAGATAGCAACCATAATTAGTAAACAAAAATATAATAGTATAAAAAAAACATGAACAAACGCTGTCGGAATGGGACAGAAGGTATCTTCAACACAACCCTGCGCCTGCACAGTCAGGCAGAAGCATATTTGACATCATTGTGAATCATAGAAATTTAAACCTTGTAGCGAGTTCCTGATTATACGGCCGAGTTGCTTTCCTCAGAGAGAAAGGGTTTGAGAATACAGTGTTATGCTTAACTGATTTTCACATACTTTCATGTACTGAGGACCTCAAATATCTTTTACGGTAGAATTAAGCTCCACAATAAATAAAATGGATTTGTTGATTTTCTTTAGCTGCCTGTCAACCTCTATGGGTTACTAAATGTTCAAATCTAAATATTTTGAACAAAACTGTATAACCTTAAAATATTTTAAAAAGGAATCTAAAGGCATTTACTTTAACATACAAACACTTACAACGGAAAAGCGATGGGGCATTTTGAAGCAAAAAACTTTATCCGTGTATAACGCAAAACGAGCGTCACCGTGGCGCAAATTTTTCTCTTCTTTGTGAAAGTTTCCTGTGTCTTAGTACTTGACACTGAAACCTGAAGGCGTATTGGGATGGCCAAGGAGGCATTCCAAAAGCTAAAGAGTCTATTGAGTGACAGAAGAATTTCGTTGGAACAGTCTTCCTATTTGATAACGAATGCTGGACAATCTCCTCAAAGATGAAGGAAACCCTACAAGCAATAGAAATGTTGTTCTACAGAAGGATAGTGCCGATACCATGTAACAAACACGTGAGCAATGAACGTGTTTTCGAGAGAATGGAAACGATAACGAAACTTGTACTTAACATCTGAAAGAGAGAGTTAAGGTTTCTGGGACATCTAACGAGGAAGAAGGTTTGAAGAATTCGATACTCACTTGGAGGATAAAGATAACTTTCGAAATACCATAACTTATTATCTTTTTTAGATAAACCACTCAATTTGTTTTTTAAAAGGAGCTAAATGCATCTACTTTAACATGCAAACACTTACAACGGAAAAGCGATGAGGCATTTTGAAGCAAAAGAACTTTATCCATGTAAACCGAGCGTCACCGTAACGCAACTTTTTGCCCAACAAAATAGTGACATGATGCTCCCCCAAGCCAGATAAAGGGTTTTAAATTTGTCCAATGGCAAACATAAGCTTGCACATAAACACACTAATGAATTTTTATGAAAGATATTTTGAAGGGAATAAATGAATAATGAGAAATTTTATCATAGTGATAATCATTATACACTGTTATTGGTGAGATAACAACCATAACGAGTAGAGAAAAATATTAATAGTATAAAAAAATTAAAGTAATGCTACCGGGATGTGGAGTAAGGTACCTTCTACACCAACACTCGGTATGTCAAACAGGAGGGTATTCGACATCATTTTGAACTATAAGAATTTAAACTTTGTAGCAAGTGACACGGTTGAGTTGCTTTCTAGATAAAGGAATGTTTAGGGAATACAGTGTTATGCCTAACTGATTTTCACATACATAGCGGAAAGTAACTTCTTGTACTGAGGGCTGATATATATATATATATATCAGCATGCAGTATAGGTATAGAAGAATCCAAAGGAGTATCCTATACATACAGTGGTAGGATAACTCTCTAAGAGAACTCTAAATATATATGTATATAAATACATATAGAGAAAATATAAGCAAATATAAGAAAAATTAAGGCAGCCTTAATTTTTCTTATATATATATATATATATATATATATCTTGTTATTTTTCTGCTCAGGTTAGGGTCCATCTTGGCACTCGTTCTGCTTTCCCGTCTATTAAAAAAAACTTATTTCCTTCCCACCATATTTATTGTGTTATTTATAGATTTATCTGTAGTTGTGGTAATGACTACATAGGAAGGACGTCACAGAGATTGGATAGTAGGATAAAACAGCATGTACCACTAAGAATTCTCAAAACGGATGTTCGTGCGGGTCAACTTGTGAATACTTCCGGGTCAGCCATTGATGATCACCTGACAAGTAGCAGAAATTGTGCAGAAATTGTCTGTTTTACACTCTGCATTATATTTACAGGCATTGGAGTCGATACACATTGAGACCAGGACCCCGCCTCTCTGCAAATAAAGAGAATGTGCTATCGGATTCCATATTATTACTATTTAGTACCTGCCCGTATCCTCCCCATAATCTACGTACGTAGGGATTGAAACCGGTCGGTCGTTTCCGTATTTCTTATTTTTTTATAAAATCTATTGTTATTCTGTCATCTATAAATGCTTGTAAGTATGAAATTAACTTATATATATTTTTTCTCTACTTTCGTACTTTCGTATAGAGCAATTTACTGTTAAGGTTTTCGTCTTGGGGTGTTTTTTTTTTCTTTCAAACAAGCTCTTGACACATTGTTTTTGTGCTTGGTTTGTTTCTTTTTTTTCTTCCCCTTTATTTAACCTCTATAATAATTAGTGCTGCTTTATTGTAATTATATATATATATATATATATATATTAAATAACTTTAATCCAAAAGGAAAAGCAGGAAGGTAAATCCCAAAGACCCGATCCTAATTAATATTAGAATTTTAATATTAAAAAATGATACAGGTGGAGAGCTCAATGTAATTAAAATTACAGAGCCAATTATAAAATAAAATAAATTTCGATGTTCAAAACAGTTGAATGATCATTTCAACATGAAATCCCTAAGAGAGATTTCACATCTCATCGGCAACTACCACATTTCAAAATGAAATAAAAAAGAAATAAAAAAAATTTGAAGGTTAAGAATTACCGGCGGAAGTAAAGAATTTACGTCACAAAAATAAATTTGGTTAGCAATCAATGTCTATTTTTAGATATTGGACAATTTTACTTTTAGATTGATTTTGTAGGTTAAAATATTTGAAAATTTGGCTTTGTCTAGATTTACAAAGGGACAATAGAAAATAATAAATAAATAGGGCACCAGTATACATATATATATATATATATATATATATATATATATATATATATATACATGCATGTATATATATGCATATATATATATATATATATATACATGCATGTATATATATGCATGTATATATATATATATATATATATATATATATATATATGCATATACATGCATATGTTTCAGTGACTGAAGAGGAAGTTTTTATTGTATTTTTCTTGTGCCCGAACAAAAGAATTCATTTTTTAACTTTCTCTAAAAAGATTCCTTGTTCGCACGCAAGAAACAAAGAATGAGAAAAGACAACATGTCAGTCATTTTTAATGGAACAAGTGTGATTGCAGGCCAAATACACAACAAATCTGTGTGCGTGTAAAAATTCAGATGTGAATAAATAAAATATATCTATAAAAATACAATATGAATAAGGACAAAAAAACTCTTATTTATCAATGTATTTCGTCCTCTGATAGACTTTATAAAGACAAATAGAAGGATCTTATTTTGCATAATAAATTTGTTGCAAAAAAAAAAAATTCAATGTAGATCCATCAGAGAACGAAATAGATAAATAAAAATTTCTTACTAGTTTATCATTTTCTTATCGTATTCATATATATATATATATATATATATATATATATATAAGTGACCAATGAAAAAATGATAAACTATATATATATATATATATATGTGTGTGTATGTGCATATATATATACATATATATATATAGTGTATCGAGGCAGCAGATAATTTTCTAAACATATACTGTTAAATATAAGAGACAATAAATGTCTATTATGTTTAATCATGAGCAGTTCTAAACATCGTATTTTGGCTTTAATTTCAGGTGAAAATAATAACAAAAATTCTCCAACATTTGGATAATTTTATCATTAAGCTTAGAACCAACTTAATAAAAAAATATCCTAATGTTGGAGAATTTTTGTCTTTATTTTCACCTGAAATTAAAGCCAAAATACGATGTTTAGAACGGCTCATGATTAAACATATTAGATATTCATTGTCTCTTATACATATAAATATATGTATATGTGTGTGTGTGTGTGTGAGAGAGAGAGAGAGTGAGAGAGAGAGAGAGAGCAAAAATTCAAATATAAATAAAGATATACCTATAGAAATATAGAATGACAATATAAATGAAGACAGAAGGAAAATGTTTATATACCAACGCGTTTCGTTCTCTTATGGACTTTATCAAGGCAAATGTAACGATTTTATTTTGCCACATATATTCATAAGCAGAAGTAAAAATGACGTTATTTTTTGGCGTCATTTAGACAATTCATCTGTTGCACCAGGAAGAACTTTTCCGTTACACCCAATGGTGCGTAGGGCAGCGTTTTTACTCTTTCTGTAACGAACTTTTTTTTAATGGTGGCAGGGTTGTTAGCTCTGCGCCTAACCCCAAACCTGGAGAAAGGTGATTTTCTCAACGTAGCTTAGACGTGACACATGGACGAAAGTAGGGGGTACCCAGTGAGGATCGAACTCACTACTCAGTTGCAATGATTCTAGCGAGACGAGCTTGCTAACCATTACGCCACACCGAGGTGCTCAAGCACCCGGAATATAAAAGACAAAATATACGGTTTTCATTTCATAACAGAAAACACATTTCACAAAATACAAAAATGCACAAAATCTCAATTTATACATAGTTAGAGATAAGAAGTTAAAAAACAAATTTACACAATTCTTAGAAAAAACACACACACATGAGTGTGTGTCTGTGAGAGAGAGGGGGTGTATGTTCGCAAAAAAAATCAGATATTAATAGAAATATATCTTTAAAAAACAATATAAATAAAGTTTAAAAGAAAATATAAAACGTTTTATTTATAAATAAAGTCTAGGATGAAACGCGTCTATAACGAATAATTTTTGTCTCTCTCTCTCTATCTCTCTCTCTCTCTCTCTCTCTCACAGAGACACACACACACACACACACACACATGACGCCAAAAAATAACGTCATTTTTACTTCTGCTTATAAATATATGTGGCAAAATAAAATCGTTACATTTGCCTTGATAAAGTCCATAAGAGAACGAAACGCGTTGGTAAATAAACATTTTCCTTCTGTCATCATATATATATATATATATATATATATATATATATATAGAGAGAGAGAGAGAGAGAGAGAGAGAAAGGTGAAGAGAGAGGTATATGTGTATATTTTAAGTCATTTTTATATGAATTGTTTGGTTGTTAACGTCCGTGAACTTAATTTTAAACAATTCCATTTTGTTTTCGTTCATTTAAAATCCTCACGTTTTCATGCATCGATCAGTCAAGTGTTTGCACATTTCTTTACGACACGCCGTAAAGAAGTGTTTGCACATTTCTTTACGACACGTCGTAAAGAAGTGTTTGAACATTTCTTTACGACACGCCGTAAAGCCCATATAAGAATATTGCAATTTGTGTTAATCTATATGCTTTCACTTTTAACGATTACGGCAAAGCACGGCTTGTTATATATATATATTGTTTAATTAATCACCCGTTGACAAACTGACATCAATAATGTGGGATTTGCTTACAGCAGGGGTTTCCAAACATTTCAGACGATCGGCACTTTCATAGAATCCTTGATTCCCCAGGCATGTAAAAAAAAATATCGATAATAAGAATTTGTTATTGGGGGGTAAAATTTCCTCTTTTTTTTTTTTTTTCAATTTTCTGTTTCTCATCCTACACCGGCCGTGTTTGTTCAAAAATTAGTAGCAACAGTTACAGAAGATCTAAAATCTATAATAATAATAATAATAATAATAATAATAATAATAATAATAATATAAAAGAACAAGAACAAGAAGAACTTCTGAAATAATATAGGTCCTAATTAACACATTCAAAATATATTAATATATCTTTCTCTTAGGAAGGTTTTGCAATTTGTTTGAAGCATTGTGTATATTCGGATTATGGTTGTGTCTTGAAGGCTGTCACAATGCGTTGAGTAAAATAAAGGAAGGTAAAGATGTTGTTGGGTATTACCTATTTTATTATACATTAATATTTCGAGATCAAAATCTCATCTTCAGAATGGTAGGAGAGCTTGTGTTCGAGTTCATGCCTTTCAACGAATGATCATTCCTGGCTGCTGCTGCTGCTGCTGTCCTTAATTGTAGTGAGTGTATGTGTGTGTGTGTGTGGGTGGGTGGGTGGGTGTGTGTGTAAGTGTGTTACAGCATGTATGTGTGTGTTTATGGTATATATATATATATATATGTGTGTGTGTGTGTGTGTGTGTGTGTGTGTGTGTGTGTGTGATTGATAGTTGGAGCCGTTTTTATCAGACCGTAAAAGGCCCCCAACTATTTTAAAGAACGCATTGTGACAGCCTTCTAGACCTAACCATACATCTTTCTATTAAATTGTGTGTAAGTGTGTTAGAGCATGTATGTGCGTGTGTTTATGGTCTATATATATATATGTGTGTGTGTGTGTGTGCACGCGCGTGCGCGTGTGTGTGATAGTTAGAGCCATTTTTATCAGACCGTAAAAAGGCCCCCCAACTATTTTAAAGAACGCATTGTGACAGCCTTCTAGACCTAACCATACATCTTTCTATTAAATTGATTAACATCATTAATGGAAAGGATGTGTTGGATAAGCAGTCGTAACAATATTAAAATATTTGGTTGTAAACTGATGAGTTTTAGTCGTAAGTCACCAAGATTTATTTATAAATCACCTTTCAATCCCATCAAGCATTTATCGACAACCTGCATAGTCCTGTTGATCCCCGGAGAGCAATATTAACCAATTTGGGAACCCCTTCGCTTACAGCAAAATGGTGAATCAGTCAGCAAACAAGGGCAGATAACTGTTGCACCGATATAAATAATTGCTGCCCTGCAAAATTTTATTTATTTTGCTGTATTTATCACTCCGCTTGTGCGTTAATTTTATCCTCTTTAGTCTGGAATTGGATTGCTTCTAGTAACTCAGAAGCTTTCTATAATATGCCATAAATGATTAGCAAAATGTAGAATATTCTAGCTGTCTTTTCTCTTCTGACATTAAAAGAAATATCTTATCTGATATTAAGAATGTAACTGTACGTGCCTTACTTTGTGTAGAATTTCGTTTATCTTGAAGCTATAGGGAGCTGGTTAATTTTTATTTGGTTCGGCCTTGTGTCAGACTTAACCGAACTCCCTACAGCTTACAAGCTTTATCCAGAATTATCATCAGAAGGTTGGTTGCCGGTTGGAATATGTGGAATTGTGTGGAATAGTGTAAGAATAAAATATACATTTTGCATTTTAAAATAGAAATTTATTAAAAGGAAAGATTGTAGAAGTTAATGTGCATTTAGAGATTTTAGGGTATCAAGAGATGTAGAAAATGTTCGTAGTAATAATGTAGATATTTAAAATGTCCGCAGAAGTTTAGAGTTCATGGTTGTTTAGAATGTAAAGTCTTTGTTCATTTCTCTTTTTGGTAGGTTGCGACAGGTTGAGAGAAAGAGAGGGCAAAACAAATACAGAAGTTGTACTTAATGTGTCCATTTGTTCTCGGCGTGGAGTGAAAAAGAAAAAAAGAGAATTGGAAGAAGAGGTCCAATGAAACTGTGACGTGCCCTGTGTCCGGGTCGGCTTCTTGATTTTTCTTTCGTTACATTGCCACGAGATCCCAGTTAACCGCTCCCATGTCGACAGGTTAGCGTCGTGGTTTAAATAGTTAAACATCTCATGATGCCGGCTCCAGCGAAGCTTTTCACATCTAGGCGTGAAAATACGTCATATATGAATTTGCTGTTTTTAATCCAATCAGGATTCAGAATTTGCTTTTCGCACTGATTTGTGAATTTTTCTTAGTTGGGTTTTTCCACAAGGCTTTTAGTTCTTAATTTCTTATCCCTGCAAGCTACTCAGAATAACTGCACCCATGTTTGTGTTGAATGAGTTCTATAGAGACCAGGGTGGGGAAAAGGAATAATAAAGGAAGAGAAATAAACAAATCATTTGTGGCAGTTTCTTAATTAACTCTTTAAATCAGTTCGTTATTTCTTTTTAAATCAAACGCTCTTAAAAAAAAGCTCTTACTTATCTTAGATTGTTGATGCATTAAAATGATTACTTTGCCTTGCTTGGTGGCTGAGAAAGTTACGACGGAAGTTCAAATATCTATTAACAAAGTAGACCAGTTCTACTTGGACATTCTGTATTTTAATGAAACCGATTGATTTTCTTTTTAAAGAAGCTCCAACTTATTTTTCTTTATTTTTATTAGAGGAACCGTTGTCAGCTATTATTATTGATTTTTGACTAGTATTTTCACAATTTTTTAATTTTTTTAATTGCAGCTTTACAGGGCTTTGATCTACAGCAATGTGTAGACCGGGTGAATCTGAAATTACTGGTCTCAGTAAAATTTTGTTAAAAGCCAATTGAAATGAAAGTAAATACAAATGAAAATATTCAACAATGGTTCATCAAATAATAAAGTATGAAGTTTAGTTTTCAAATATTAATAACAATGGTTGACAATGTATCATTTAATAAAAAGGGAGAAGAAAATAATTATTTACTAATAAATTAATAATAATTGTTGACAACACTTCAACCGATAAGAAATGAAGATGAAAGTAAATTCTTTACTTGGCCATCAGGAAGTTCGAAGCCACGAGATCAAGGCGAATCATGTCTAATGACGGTTTCTCCCTCGGGGAACGCAGTTTCGAATCCTGTAGGAGAACACATATTTCTCTAATAAGAATTCTCAAATATTGAAGAAATCTAGATAGAATTAAATAAATATAGTGTTTAATAAATAAACAGAGCTTCTACTCAAATATGGGTATACATTTAAATATTGTTTAAGCATTAAATTAATATTATATATATATATATATATATATATATATATATATATTGTAACTAAGTTGTTGAACTCGTCGGTTTATTTATCTTTTTGTTCATGCATTTACTTTTATAAAGAGTGCTCGATACAAATGTAGAGCGTTATACTGTAATGTTTGTTTCAATGTTTTTAAATTCATAGTATCACTACACAAAAATTTTCGCTTTTCGAAGCCAGCCCATTATGTTGTTGGCTTCATCTTTATTTATAGTTGGATTTTCGATGGATAGAAGAAACCAACCCCAAAACAAAACAACACCTACCAACCCCTAAACCAAATAACAACACGCAAGGCGCCAGCAGCCTAAACCCTCACAAGATAAATAGATTAACCTATCCTTAACTCAGCCACAAACAAACACTTAACCCTAAGACCATAAAAAGGTCAACAGAACTCAAAATACAGACCAACCCCTCTAACACCCCCCCTCCCCACCAAAAAAAAACAAATCCAACACAAATAAACGGACTTTTCAACTAGATAATTCTCATTTCTAAAAAATCACCTGAAGATGAAGCCAACAACATAATGGGCTGGCTTCGAAACGTGAAAATTTTTGTGTAGTGATACTATGAATTTATAAAAACATTGTAACAACCATTACAGTATATATATACCGAGTAAATAGGGAACGAAGAAACATTTTACAACGTCCGAAACATTAATTTAAAACAGTGTTCGATATATAATATATAGAGCCGTGAATATTTAATATATATTATATTTTAGAATATGTACAATTTCTTTTTCTATATATCCACTACAAATTGTACATTTTGTTTCGACATTGGACTTCCAATGTCTCATCAGGTGGTGTGGAAAGTTGGGACAACCTGAAACCAAGCTCTCCTATCATTCTGAAGATGAGATTCTGATCTCGAAATATTAATGAATAATAAATAGGTAATACCCAACACCTTCTTTACCTTCCTTTATTATATTATACGCATCGTGATAGCCTTCTAATACTTACCCATACACCTTATATACACAATGCTTCAAGCAAAATACAAAACTGTTATATATATATATATATATATATATAATTTGTAAACGAGTTATTACGCAGCCCAGGTGTCTACCTTTCGGTGTCTTTAGGCGATTTATAATAACTGATTTTCCCGTTTTTTTTTAAACGCTCATGAAACAGGGATTTTTTTTTTATATAAGCGCAATTTTCAAAATTAAAAGTTAGAACATTTTCATTTGAATGGTTTCTAATACACCTGTACATTGTTCTAATTTAATTAAGCCCCAAAACAAAATAATCATAATTATATATATATATATGTGTGTGTGTGTGTGTGGTTTTCTCTTGAATATATATATATTCGAGAGAAAACTATATATATATATATGTGTGTGTGTGTGTGCGTGTGTGTGTGCGTGTGGTTTTCTCTCGAATATATATATATATTCGAGAGAAAACTATATATATATATGTGTGTGTGTGTGTGTGTGTGTGTGTGTGTGTGTGTGTGTGTGTGTGTGTTTGTGTGTATGTGTGGTTTTCTCTTGAATATATATATATTCGAGAGAAAACTATATATATATGTGTGTGTGTGTGTGTGTGTGTGTGTCTGTGTGTGTCTGTGTGTGTGTGTGGTTTTCTCGAGGAAAAATACAAGGAACATAGAGACTGTTGTAGCATAAAAGTTAATAAAATAGTTTCGGAAAGCAACTCGCCAGTGCTCCAATACTGTGGCCTTGTGTATACTTAGTATGCGATGGGGTGCTAAAAATTTCTCGGCTCAATCAAAAACAAGCTGTAATAATATATCCTTTGAACATTACAGGGCCCCCTTTTATAGTTCGGACTTTTCGCCTTAAGAGAAAATTTATGCAAGGCTAAGTTAAGTTTAGCTGATACCAATATACGAATATCAATCAGGTTTAGTAGATTATAGAAAAGAAAAAAATGCAACTCTCGCAGATTTTAATACTTTCTCGAAATTTATTATAACCTGCGAACAACGACCAAAAGGTTGCATGTATCTCATACATAAGAATAGAAATAGCAAAAGATAAAAAATGTCTTTATTGCATATCGAAATAGCATAAAACTTTTTTGCTTAACCTCTTTAGCTTAATGTGTATATTGACCCAAAAAAAAAAAACCGGTAGGAACACCCTAAAACAACTAAACAACATGGCCCTTTGGCAGGTATTTGTCACAGTAATATGCAGATAACAAAAATGAAAAAAAGGACTTGTCTATATTTCTGAGATGAGGTAGTATTTACATTATTTACATTATTCGGACTATTGTCCTCATCTTTGTTACCATTTGTACGGCGTTTAATAATAGATCATTCTATTTGTCTATATTTCTGAGATGAGGTAGTATTTACAGTATTTACATGATTCGGAGTATTGTCCTCATCTTTGTTGCCATTTGTACGACGTTTCGGCCATTTAGCTTTATAAGTCCCAAAAATTAAGTTGTTCTTCTCCTTAAGGACACATGGCTCAGTGGATATAGACCTTGGTTAGTTCCTGTGACTTGAACCAAAGTGTTGACCCAAATACCATTGGTGAACAAGTAACTTGCAGGGTTAGAGGGAGATAACACATGACTTCCAATCAAGGCGTTACACAAGGAATGAGTATGATATACGTCAGTGATTGTAATAACGGGTTCGGTTCGAAATTCCTAGCACCTGAAGAAGGCTGGCGCGTACAACGGCTGAAACGTCGTACAAATGGCAACAAAGACGAGGAAAATAGTTCGAATGATGTAAATACTGTAAAAAAAAGCGTGTATTAAAAAAAAAGGGACGTTAATTAGATAATATCTGGAAATGAATTTCGATAGAAGAGCTTAAAAAAGCGGATTTTTAAGTCAAATCTTCTACAGACATATACATTAATATACTTGTAAAATCCGTTAAAATGAAATTATATGATTCGTACTATATTATACGAATAAACATTACGGGGCCCCCTTTTATAGTAAACATTGGGCCTATACCTTTGGCTTATACTTGAATCTGTCTGGTAAATATTGATCGGTCCTATACGTACATGGCTAACATTAGGTGGGATAATACTTGAATCTATATAGTAAATATTGATCGGCATATACTTATTATATGATAAACATTGATCGAGCCAATATTTGAGACTATATGGTAAACATTAATCTAGCTTATACCCGAATATGGTTAACATTGATCGGATCTATGCTTCAGATTATACGGTTAACCTCAGATGGGTGTATTCTTGAATTTATATGGTAAGCAAAGATCTGTAATATACTAGTGTCTATTCATTAACCTGAGGTGTCCCTAAAACAGAAAGTACCAAAGAATAAATTTAGAAATGGGATGAAAAAGTTAAAATTCTTAAGGAAAATTTTCAGAAAACTATGACTATTTATAACGTTTTGATATTTAAAATAGTCGTTGAGATGACATTTAAATAGTTCGCTGACAGGTTTGTGTATTTTTTGTTTAGTTTTGTTTTATCTATGTTATATTATATTACACTATATGTAGATATGATTCGCAGAAATCGTCAGTACTTGATTTTAATTTCCTTTCCTTTTTTAGTTATTCTTTTCATTAAAAAATCGCCAGTTCTGTAATTACCAAACATACAAGCATGCTCGAGACACGTACTTTGAAGTTGCTTGTTTGAAAGTAATCATCTATATCTCAACAATTTACATTTCTATTGTTATTTTATTATATTGCTATTATTCCCTCACCTTAATGCAAATATTCATCAATATTTATACGTAGTTTTAACATCTGTTTATGCTTGCATTGAATAGAAGCTTCTTTGCTCCAGTAGTTATAAAACATGGACTAAAAGCATTGTGTTAAATTTACCATGAATTATTTAAAGGATTGTTTCAAACTTACCATAAATTATTATGTCTTAATATTTAAGTCCTTAGGAGATTATTCTGTGTGAGTCTATCAAATACATTTATTTCTATTCATAATAAACCCAAGAATTCTTTTGTTCTGTAGAGTTATATATTAACTAAAATTTTCGAATATCATTAAAAAAAAATATCGGCATATTTCTTTGTCCAGTACATAATTTTATATATTTGTCCATTTATTATATTAATAAGTAGTAATCATGTGATTAGCCAGTTTCTTAGTAAATAACAATAGAAAATCGATCCACCAATTTATCTATCTAAAACTTATTTATAAATGGAACTTTGTCTGTGTGTGTGTGTGTGTTACCTATAGACTCTGAAACGGCTGAACCAATTTTCTTGAAAATTTACACAGTTGTACAATAAGCGTCTGCGAGTGTTCTTAGCTAAGTTTTGTGTCGAGATACCCCCGATAAATATCGAAAATCGATAATCGAAAAAATCGGGTTATAGAAGGAGTGATTTGATTTTAATGAAATTTGATACACTCATCGACAAAGACATAAGAAACGATATTCAAAAGTTTCAAGGTTGCAGTTCTTACAATAGTGCAGAAAATTTGATATTGATACCAGGAAACCAAAATTTGCCTTACATCCATTCATTTTTCTTTCAGTCTACGGTTTCGCTTTAACTGAAAACAACTGTTGCTTTTTAGTCTTTCGTGCCAACGTTCAAAGAGTCTGAGCTCCAGGACCATGGATTAGTTTTAAAGCTTTCATTACACCCGAGCAACGCCGGGCTATACTGCTAGTGACAATTAAAATGTCATGTCAATAAAGATTTATTCACGCCAAAAAAGACAGCATATTCTGTTAAGTTCTTTTTCATATTGGAAACTTTTCACGTGTGAATCTTTAAATATAATTTTCTATATACATTATAACATAGACTAAACTCACGCCCGGTTCACACTCCACCCACGTCTATTGAACAGGTGAAGAGGCTCATCCCTTGTTCCCTGTTTAGGAAGTGGTTTCCGGCTTTCTCTTTTCCAATCTTTTCACTCTTACGTAGCCCCCTGCGCATCAGTGGCGTTACCGCCTTGCTCGGGGTGATATGGTTAAAAAAAAACATGTACCGGATAATGTGGGATATCACTTTACTACTAAACTAGCTGTACCCGGCCACGCGTTATTGTGGCTCAGTTAGGTTAAATGGGGGAAAAAAAGAAGAAATTTATTTACTAAACCAACGAAATAAATAGGGATATCGATAATAATTCGTTGAAAAAAAATTAATAGAATTTTAAAAAAAAGGAAAGAGAGTTCTGTTGTTTACGCCCATCCAAATAGAAATAATAATAAAAAAAAGGCTTTGTTTACCTTAAATGTACAGTTTTCCTATGTTTTCTATGAAATAACAAAGTTGTCTGTAAACGCGTCCGTATTGAAAATGAAAGTTTTTTGGTTCGGCTCCCATCGGCTCTAATAGATTTGCAAAATATATATATTTTAATATTGTAATATTTTTTAATATAAGGTATATAAAAACACGCTCGTATTCGATAAAAATGCTATAGTAAAATTTCAAAACAATTTGTGCAGCCGTTTTCTAGATTAGCGGATAGTAACAAACGGACAGGTACATTTTTATTTATATAGATATAGATAACAATGCAAAACTGATCCCCCATTTCATATCCAGCCGGATTTCCTATTAATACTAGTTTACCTATATAAAAAGTATATCATATTTAGTTAGGGCCTTACTATTATAAGGTTTTCACATGACTTTAAAAATTTATTTTTCAGAGGGTTCAGTTTATGACAATGCAAATCTGGTCTCCCATTTTACGTCCATCTTTTGTTAATACAAGTTTAAACCTGTCCGAAATACTGTTTTCATATTTGCCGAAAAATATTATCTTTATGATTTGTTTTTTAGAATACGTTGTCATGAGCAGTGTCATGTGACTATGACAATATGGTGGAACACGCATGCGAATCTTGTGGTGTGCGGCATAATATTGCTCTTGACGCATGTGTAGGTTAGTAAACATGCTAAAATGTCTTTATCTTTTCTCCCTGTCCCCCACTCTCTCTCTCTCTTTCCTCTCAGATATCGTCAAACTTCACTAAATTTCTTGTATATGGTAAACATTGATCGGCCTTATACTTGAGTTTATATGGTAAACCTTAGATGGTTGTTTTGTTTTTATGGCATATCAACCTCGGCGAGTCATTTATTGCCAACTAAATTTTTATTTATTTATTTATTGCTGGTAATACCTTTTTCTTTCAACAATTTATTGTTGTTTTTATATAAGTTTTGTGTCTAGTAATACTTTTTTTCTTTTCGAATATCAAGATTCATTGGGAATTTTTTTAAGGGCAGGGTCCCCAACTTATTTAACCCATAACTGGAGGGAAGGGACGGATTAATACCTTTCCCAAGGGTACCAGTGCTTAAGTGAATGCAGGGTATTCAACTGGAATTCGAACTCGGTTCACCTATTTCTCTTTCCGAGCCGATATCCACTGCACCACAAAGCACAAGGCACAAGGCACATCCGTCACTAAACGCTTACAGCACCTGGTATTCCAAAGCGGTCACCCATCTAAATACTGACCAGGCTCAACGTTGCTTAACTTCGGTGATCGAGCAAGAACCGGTGTATTCAACGTGATATGGCCGCAAGCCACCTTAGATGGACTTATACTTAAGTTTATATGGTAAACAATGCTCTGAAATATACAAAAGTCTATATGGAAAACATTGTCCGAGCTTATACGTGAGTCTATATAGTAAACCTTGGGTGAGCTTATACTTGAATCGGACTGGTAAATATTGATCGGTCCTATACGTACATGGTTAACATTAGGTGGGATAATACTTGAATCTATATAGTAAATGTTGATCGGCATATACTTATTATATGATAAACATTGATCGAGCCAATATTTGAAATTATATGGTAAACATTAATCTAGCTTATACCTGAATATGGTTAACATTGATCGGATCTATGCTTCAGATTATACGGTTAACCTTAGATGGGTGTATTCTTGAATTTATATGGTAAGCAAAGATCTGTAATATACTAGTGCCTATTCATTAACCAGTGCCTGAGGTGTCCCTAAAACAGAAAGTACCAAAGAATAAATTTAGAAATGGGATAAAAAAGTTAAAATTTTTAAGGCCGTGGGAAAAATGTCAAAAAACTATGACGTCAGTCACGAACTATTTATAACGTTTTGATATTTGGAAATAGTCGTTGAGATGACATTTAAATAGTTCTCTGACAGGTTTGTGTATTTTTTTTTTTGTTTAGTTGTATCTATGTTTAAAAATTTTAACTTTTTTATCACATTTCTAAATTCATTTACTAGCCGTAACGCCGAAAAACTTCACACTATCAATAAGATAAGCCTTGATTATGGTTATAACAACCCAAACATTATAATGTTGGCTACCATACAATAAATCCATATTTGTTGTTTCTCAAGTATTTCTTATCACCACACACACACACACACACACACACACACACACACACACACACACATATATATATATATATATATATATATATATATATAGTAGGCATCCGTTTAGCTTGCGAACGAATGGCAGTGCTCTGATTGGTAAAAATTCAATCCATTGATGGTGAATGAGCTTACCAGTGTGCAGGTATTCGTGGGCGATGGTATACGAAAGCTGTGCGCTGCCCAGACTACATAAGTCTATTCATTTTAACATTGATAGGGCCTATGCTTGACATAATATGCTTAACCTTGGGTGGGCTTATACTTGAGTGTACATGGTAAGCATAGATCGGGCTTATACTTGGGTTTATCTGGTAAACATTAAGTGGGCTTATACTTGACTCTATTTGGTAAACAATGAGCTGTCTCACACTTGAATCGGTAAGATCCAAAGAAATACAAGGGCTGGCTTGGCTGCACGAATTCCCGGAAAATTGTCACTTTTGGCGATCTGCGTTTTTTTTTTTTACTTCCACGGCCATGATTGCAGGGCATCGGGGGTTTAA
Source organism: Ascarosepion bandense (assembly GCA_037127315.1). Classification (NCBI taxonomy): domain Eukaryota; kingdom Metazoa; phylum Mollusca; class Cephalopoda; order Sepiida; family Sepiidae; genus Ascarosepion; species Ascarosepion bandense. The sequence goes on along the minus strand of JBBBDQ010001296.1, from coordinate 1,493,404 downwards.
AATCAGTTTTTTTTTCCTTCCTTTTCCTTGATGGACTCTATCCGAAGTTACCCACTGTCTATAAAATGGTTCCGTGGCATACGCCTCATATAACCCCGACAAAAGTCTAAGTCCAAGCCGGAAAATGAGCCAACGCGGACAATTTGCGCCACATGACCAGCTGCTTTGAACACACACACACACACACACACACACACACACACACACACAGAGATATATATATATATATATATATATATATATATATATATATCACTCAGTAACGAATTAGAGCACTCTGGCTATTGGGCGTGTATAATGATAATATTTACGCTAAAAATTCTGCCTTCTTCTACCGAGCGCCCATATCCCAGACTGAAGCCAATTTGGTCGGGTTTCAATCCTAGGTTAAAAGCAATCGGAGTCTAACCATACTGATGAGCTGTGATACAGCGAAACAGATTTGTCCGCGGATGACTATATATACATATATATATATATATATATATATATATATACATATATATGGCGGATATTTCATTAAAAATGACTAACTTTGTTTTTCGCTTAATTTTTTTATGGTAGTTTTCTTGTACACTAAAAACAGTTTTGGGGGTGACTTAATGTGTGTAGAAAAATTGTGCTAATGATCGTTCGTTCATAGCACTTCAGGCTAATGACTTAGCCATATTCAAAAGTCTTGTTTCTGCTATTGTAAACTGCATGTGAATACTATTGTAAATGGCGTAGGAGTTACCGAAAGAAAAACACGAACACGGCTAAAACCTCCTGGCTGTGTTTGGAAATTAAAATTATATCTTTTAGCAAATTAGCCACCGTTTGCAATAGAATTCGCACACGATTAGCAAAACCAGAATTCCTTAAAAAAATTATTAATAGATTAAAAAAAGATACTCTAAAGAAATAAATATGGCATATTCTTCTGGCATATAAGTATCTAGAAGACGCTTTTTTTGGCTGTGAGTCTTTCGTGGTCAAGCGGTCAAAACGCGTCAGATCAATTGACGTTTTCCTTTAGGGCAGCGGTCGGCAACCCCCGGCTTGCGGGCCACATCCGGCAGTTGAGTGAATCTTGTCCGGCCCGCGGACCACATCCGGCCCTCGAGTGAATCTTGTCCGGCCCGCGGACCACATCCGGCCCTCGAGTGAATCTTGTCCGGCCCGCTACCTTACTCTGGACACGATATAAATATAGATTCACCAAACCAAAGGGACAGTTGATTTTCTGAATATATTGTATCGAAATTTTAAAAAGTTATTTGTTTTTGCCTGGAGAATGTCTTACTTTTATTTTTTATTTTTTATTTGTGGGGATCGCCAAAATTAGCGTACGGCCTCACTTTCAATTTTTCTGTGAAATTACTTTCGTGAGCGGGCACTCTTAAATGAATATAAAATAATATTTTCAACCGATTTTAATGGAATTTTTTCAATACTGATTTATGAAACACTTATTTTTAAGATGTAATATTTTTTTAAACAAAATTCCCGTTTGATATTAAATTATACTGAATCCTTGCTTTCTTCAAACAGAAAATTTATTGACATATTTAATAACATGGTTCTTCTCCAAGACACTGGAGCCATAGCTGTTTGGCCCTCCTCCATGATTCTACAGAGCTTTTTGACCAGCTCTCTCCAAAAGGTTGACGACCCCTGCCCTAGGAGATGGAGGTTCGAATCCTGCATAAAAAAATCATAGAGTATCTACTTAAATACGAGTATCCATTAAAAATAATGTTTGAAGAAATCCAATTAAAAATAAGTGGGACTTAATTTATTTGGTGATTGATTTTGTAAAATTTTGAATACACACACACACACACACACACATACATACATACATACATACATACATACATACATATATATATATTATATATATATGATAAGCATCATTTATATATATATATATATATATATATATATATATATATATATAAATGATACTTATCATCCTTCGTTATTCTGATGAGCATATCTGGATCCTGAAAAGTGAAGTATCACAAAACTTTAAGTTGATCTTCGATAAGTACTCTGAGATTTTCATATTTTGATACAATACTTACTGCTCCTGATAGCTACTGAGCACTTCATTGACAAAAATTCTGTTCTAAGTGATATACTTTCAGTTATACAATTTTAGATATATCAATAGGTGTTATTTTTTATATATAAGTATATTATTATATATAATAATAATAATAATAATAATAATAATAATAATAATAATATAATCATATATATATTAAAATAACATTGTCATACATACATATATATAAAGAAAGAAAGAAAGAAAGAAAGAAAGAAAGAAAAAAAGAAAGAAAGAAAGAAAAAGAGTGATATATGGGAGCGTGTACGTATTGATTGACTGGTTCTTTTTCTTTTTAAGGGTGGCAGGGCTCATGGTGTCAAGATTTTATCCACTTTAGTCTTTACATTATATACTGGAGTAAACGAATTGTTTTATGAGTTAAATCCTTGAGCTATAGATTCATTGTCGATAGTTAAAATCCTGGTTCCGCCCACCAAGTTTCTTGTGCTTTTGTGAAATGTAACAATGTTTGGCCGGTTTTTATATATCTTTCATATACATATTTTATTGCAATATATATCAATGATACTGCAATTGTTTATTCAGCACACACAAAGTAACTCAGATTTCAACGTTTAACAACCAAATTCACAAATTTATACAAAGACAAATCCAATTTGTACGAACATTAAATGAATTTAAAATATTAAAACGCAACTGAATAGAAATGAAACAACCAGTAAATTATAGCGTTCATTACAATTGTCAAATTTTGTTTGTCAGAATCCATCATTCACATATACAAATCTATCATTCGTCCGTGCATTGAATACTGTTGCCATATCAGGTCGAGCGTTCATCTCGGGGTTTTCGACAACACTCAGAAAAGGGTCCTCAATGTAATCGATCCCGATTTTGGCAGCTTCAACTCTCATCAGTATTCTTATCCTTTTCTTACTCACTTCCTGACACCCCCTATAACCTGATTATTAAAAAAAAGCTAGATTTTAGTCACTTTCTCACCGACGGGATGTAGCTCTCCTATGTCTTTTCTACAAACATTTTCACGGCCTCTGCACTGACATGTTTATCTCTCTGGTGCCCTCTCTACATGAATTTACTACGGCTACTAGATTGGCAGCTAGGTACAACCCTTTTACGGTCAAATGTAACCGGCACTTCTACTCAATAAGTTTCTTTTCCCGCCTGTGGAATTCCCTTCTGTATACTTGCTTCCTGATAGCTACAATCTTCAAGAGTGTAAGTGCAACGTCAATTGCCATGTTTTATTTCCGTAATTCCCAACTTTCTCTTATCATTTTCCCACCACCCACTTTATATTATTCTTCCTCCTTCTTGCTTTACCCTCAGGTAACGCCCTACGCACCAGTATTTCTATCTTTTTCTTATCCATTCTCTGACGCCACCTATAGCTTGATCCTCTTTTTTCTCGCTCTCTTCTCATGTATTGGAGTAGATAGACTAAACTATCGCCCGGTTCACACTCCACCCACGTCTATTGAACGGGTGAAGAGGCTCATCCCTTGTTTCCCTGTTTAGGATGTGGTTTCCGGCTTTCTCTTTTCTAATCTTTTCACTCTTACGTAGCCCCTGCACATCAGTGGCATTACCGCCTTGCTCGGGGTGATATGATTAAAAAGAAAAAAAATCCCTACGCACCAGTGTCAGTACTGCCTTGTTTGGGGTGAAATGATTATAAAAAACAAAAATTGATATCTATTACGCTTAATTTGACAGAAAATTCCGGTAAGACTTAATTATTTGCGACATTAAGTGTTTGTTTCGGGGTGAGGTTATTTTAAAGCAGAAGTTGAGTAGAGTATTAAGAGACAGGAAAATTTCGCTAGAAACTAAGAAGAAAGTAGTGGATTGCTACGTTATGTCTATTTTTCAGTATGGCAGTGAATGTTGAACAATATCATCAAAGATGAAAAAACAAACTTTGAAACAACTAAAATGTGGTTCTACAGAAGGATGTTGAGGATATCATGGATCGAGCATGTGAGCAATGATGAAGGTTTTTGGAAAAGGATGGAAACGAAAAGGAAATTAATAGGGAGCATCAGGAAAATACAGCTGAAGTTCCTGGGACATGCAATGAGGAAAGAGGGCTTGGAGAACCTGATACTAACAGGCCAGGGAAAGAAAGAGAATGGAAAGCAGCGTGTAACGTACTTGACTGGCCTGAGCGGGTGGATGGCAGAACGAGGGTTGCGTGTTGTAACAGGAGAAAACGTACTAAGAGCCACCAGGGATAGGGAGACCTCGATAGGAGACCTTTCGCTAAAGTCGAGGTGATGAATCAATCAGTAAAGTGAATTATTTTATAATTGTATTAATCATAGATAGATAGATAGATAGATAGATAGATATCAAAAGTCTAAGATAGATATGAAAAGTCTTAGATAGATAGATAGATAGATAGATAGATAGATAGATAGATAGATAGATAGATAGATATGAACAGATTGAGATAGATAGATAGATAGATAGATAGATAGATAGATAGATAGATATGAAGTGTTATAGATAGATAGATAGATAGATAGATAGATAGATAGATAGATAGATAGATATGAACAGACTGAGAAACACTCTTCCCATCTGCCCAACCCTCATCCTCGCTATCCTTACTCATCTGTCACCTTCCTCCTGACATTCCCTATGTCTAACCACTCCTTCTCTTTACCTTCCCCTATGTAGCACCATGCGCAATAGTGGCAGTGGAATGCCTTGCTCGGGGTGAGATGATTAAAAAAATAGATAGATAGATAGATAGATAGATAGATAGATAGATAGATAGATAGATAGATAGATAGAGTTGGGTTGTGTTAGAGAATATAAAAACATTGCAATCTTTGCTGAACCATTCAATATCAAATCAATCCGTGTTTTATTCTCCTTTTTTTTTACTTTATTTTCTTTGTTCATTTCTCTTAATCGAAAACAAAACATGTCAGTCTCACAACCACAATAAATAAATACTTTTAATGTCATCCTCTATAGATATCAATCTCCATCAAAGTCTTTTCAAATTAATGTTCTGTTCCTTAAAATGCTTAATATTTCATAATTCAGCTATTATTAGGGTTAGTCAAATACTGACATTATCTGCATAATTTAGTACGTCCTGGCAAAAGTAGCCAAACAAATTTTATAATGGGGAAAAATGTGTTGTCAGTTGTAGTATAAGAAATGATTGTTTGAAATGTTAATTTATTGATTAATTCAAAGAATTTTCTTTCCGTATAATCAAGTTGTATATAAAGAAAAAGTTCATTGTTTTATCAATCCCGGGTTGGGTCATTTAATACCGAATATTTTTTCTTTTTTATATTTCGTTCAATTTTTATTCCAGGAGATATTAATAAGTTTTCCATGGCTTCAGTCTCAATGAATATTGTTAATGCTAGCCTCTCTGCATAAATTACCATCAAGAACATTTCCATTATGTTTTTTTATTACATATATACATACATACACACATACATATATATTTTTCTTTTTGTGTGGCCTCGTTTTTAATAGCAGTTACATATGACGTCACGCTAGACTATTTCAAACGTCCAGCTTCCCAAAGAATACGAGAATGCAAAGGAATTCTAAGTACCACACAGACACCAGTTCTTGATAATGACTGCGAAAGTCGAAATTACTTGAACTAAACAAAAAATAATCTTTGGACAGTTTACCCATAATTTCGATCACGATACCAAACAACTTTTTAGAAAATTGTGAAAATACAATATAAAATTAAACCGACAGACGTTATCAGTTCTTTTTAATTAAACTTGAAAGTTCCTAATCAGATCCTCATAATAAGCAAAAAACTGAGTATCTGGTTCTGGGAATAGTAAGTGTTTGTATCCTTCAAAATAACGACGAGATACTTATCTATACTAATGAATATCTATATTATATCTCCTTTATATATATAAAATATACCGTATTTAGTGGCCTATAAGATGCACCCTGATAGGGTGTTATACTGTATCCATTAATTTGAAAGTTACCTGTATCGTTAAACTATATAGATATCTGTAGACTCCAGACCTGGCCTTAACTAAGTGGTCAGTATTTGGAAGTACTAAAAAAGAATAAACTGCGTCTTATATACCGCAAAATACAGCATATTTAAAATCAAAAGTGAATGCGAAAACATATAAAAAATATTTTGCAATTTTCGAAGTGATTATGCAACCAAAAAAAAATAAAAATACCTAAGTATTAAACACTGACGGTATTATATAAAGGTTAAAACAGCTACCGATTATATATTGCCGTTTGCGTAAAAAAAAAAAAAGTGACAAAAAAAATATTTATTCCTCTACACCGTCTAATGTCGTGAGAAAAAAATGGATGTGGTTTGATGAACAAAATAATATAGTCTTGTTATTGTTAGTCTATTGTTATTGAACAGTTATTGTTGTCGTTTGGCTAATTTTTCCCCACCACGAGCGGGATTCCGAGAGGTTATTGCGCATGCGCCGGAACAACTTCCTGCGACTACAGTTGTCACTGACGTACAACTGTTCATATGTCCGTTACTGGTTGTGTACATATATTTATAAATGAATAAATAAATAAAATATATAAATATTTAATATTATCACTATTATAACTTACGTCAAAGATTCTCTTTTCCTATGTTACAAAAAGTGTATGGGATTCATAAATATATTTATAAATGATGTTTCATGTTAGAATGCCTACGAATAAATTTATAATCTGTTTTAATCATTGTTTCATGTGTTTTTTATTCATTGGTCTTTCATATATATATATATATATATATATATATATATAAAGATATTACGGAAATTAACGAACATTAACGAAACTGGTAATAAACAACCGACAATTTGAAATAATTTGTTTGGATATTATTTTTGATCGATACTCGTATTTAAGTAGATATTCTGTTTATAATCCAACAGTATTATATATTTACTTCTACCGGCCTGATTATTTACGTTAAATTTCTGTTACGAAAATGTGTGTCATTCGGTAGGCCGGTAGAAATAAATATATAATACTATTTGATTATAAACAGAATATCTACTTAAATACGAGTATCGATCAAAAATAATGTTCAAACTAATCATTTCAAATTGTCGGTTGTTTATAACCAAGTTTCGTTAATCTTCGTTAATTTCCGTAACATGTTTACATTTGTTGATATTACGAGACATTTCAGAACAGAGATGGCTATGACGATGATTTCAAAAATTATGTTATAGGCTTAATTTGATTTCGTTTGAACTGATCGTCATTCGTGATCGAGAGGTCTAAGATACACCAGATCACATGGTGGCTTCCCCTATGTGGATAGGGTTCACAGGTTCGAATCTTGCCGAATGACATACACGGGAGGTAAGGTCGATAAAACTAGAAAATTAATTCATAAAGTCTTTAAATCTTCTGGTCTTAACGTAGTAATTAACCTTAATATCAAGCAAGTTGACTTGCTAGACATAACATTAGACTTAGTATCGAACACTTTCCAACCTGATATGAAACATAATGCTAACCCAATCTATATAAACCCCAATTCTAATCACCCATCATCCATTATCAAGCATATCCCATCATCAGTCGAACGCCGCATTAACACACACTCCTCAAATCAAGAAATATTTGATAAACACAAAGTAATTTACGATAAGATTCTCAAAGACAAAATTAACTTTGTCGAAAAATTCAAGAGCTCAGAAAGAAAAAATAGAAACAGGAAAATCATATGGTATAACCCACCTTTGAATCAGTTAACTTTAAAATGGGACATAAATTTCTTAAACTAATAGAGAAGCATTTTCCAAAAAATAACCCTCTAAGTAAAATATTCAATAGAAACACAATAAAACTAAGCTATAGCTGCTCCAACAATCTAGAAAAAATAATTAAATTACATAACAGTAAAATATTAAAAACATACAACAAAAATAATTCCAACACTAATACCAGTCTGCTACATAATAACAAACTTTGTACCTGTAGAAACCCAAATCAATGCCCCATTCCTAATAAATGTTTAACGAAATCCCTAATATATGTGTGTTCGATTTCATCCATGGAGAATCCCAAAGATGAAAAAATGTATATAGGAGACACCATGAACGTATTTAAAAGGCGCTTTTACAATCACCTCTCATCCTTCAATAACAAAGAAAAACAAAACATGACGTCTCTTTCCAAACACTTTTGGAAGTTAAAAAACGAAAATAAAACAGCTAAAGTTAAATGGAAAATCCCCAAACAAGCAAGAACAGCTAAAGCAATAAAGAAACCATGTTTCCTTTGTCTTCAAGAAAAAATTGAAATCATTAAATTCATAGATCGCGACAAGCTTTTAAACCAGAGGCATGAAATCACAATAAACTGCAAACACATTAAAGAACTAACCTCGCAATCATGCTGAAAAATACTGCACAAGCCAAAACTAGGACCCCGCCCCCTAGAGACGATAAACCTTTATAGTACTAACAACCCTTTTATATCAAATTTTACTTTTGACACACCACGAACTATAATCAAATCTAATTTAAAGTTTTATAGAAAAAAGTAATTTCCTAAATTCCAAAATTAAGGTTAAATATACAAAATTAGATTAATTATAAAACTGTGCTTAAATACAAAAGTATTCTATGGTTGTACAAATAAACATTAAAGATAAGTCCAATCCCTTCCTTCCCCACCCTTTACACCTCCTTATTCTCCCCCTCTAATAAAACCTAAAGAATAAAAGGCTAGCCAGGCGGTCATAAAACACACTTTCATGAATCAACTATATCCCCTACCTACCCCACTTTCTTCAAAATTCTAACGGACAATTTACAAGACTCATTCACTTATCGCTAACCCCCGCCAACATCCCACACACAACTCCGAAATATAAGAAAAGAGGCCTTCCATTCCTTTCCACACCACCTGATGAGACATTGGAAATCCAATGTCGAAACAAAATGTACAATTTGTAGTGGATATATAAAAAATTGTACATGTTCTAAAATATAATATAATATAATATTATATATATATATATATATATATTGTTTCGATTACTTAGTTTTTGGTCATAATAAAATTAGACCAGTGCACATTTGTATCAAAAGGTGTTTAATACAATTATATTGTAGAACTTTTTAATATTTTTTATTTGTAAACGAGTTATTACGCGACCTAGGTTTCTACCAGAGCAGTGTCTTCAGGCCGAGTTTCAATAAAGTTATTGAAAATCGCCTCAAGACACCACTCATGGTAGAAACATAGGTGGCGTAATAACTCGTTTACAAATTATATATATATATATATATATATATATATATATATATATATATATATTAACCATTCATCTCCACATTAATATCACGAAAATCAATTTATTTTAATTTATATATTTCCGGATATTTACTGGAACCACACTGGACATTCATTTATTTGTGGACGACCTTATTCAAGGAATTTTTCCTCTTCTCCTGTGCAACCAAAACATCTTGTATTCCAATAACGTAGCAAAAAGAGATTAGGACACAGGCCCGGGCCTGATCAACCTTGGCTGGGTCAACCTGGGAAGAAGGTATGATGTTTTTAAAGGACCGAAACCGTCAATGAACCAGGGTAACGTCACTGATGATGTGTCCTAACCGCATCTAAATGATGTATTTTTCAAATTCAAAATATATAGCTTTATTGAATTGATCAGACTTACTATTAAATGGTTGTGCTATGAGCATATACACCGAGTTGAAGACCTTTTGTTAGCACAAAGTTTCGTCAGTTGTGCCCTCTGTCCTCCGTCAAGTTCTTGTCAAACCGAATAATCTTTAGGATCATTCGAACTGAACCTTTATTTAATGTATGTAGATATATTGTTCCGGTTCCTTTCATTATGTGTAGGAATATCTTTATAGGGATATCTTTAGTTCTTATTTTGTACTGCTCAGTCAAGTCATGATTCCATTGAATCCAAATACAAACTGCTTAGGTTAGACTCAGTGTGAACATTAGGAGCAATAACTGAGTGGTACTAAATAAATATTAAACAAGCTATCCATGGACATGGCATGGAAAGGAGAACACTCTACACCGAAGATTAAATAAAGTGATCAGTTCAAAAGTTCCGATTACCCGGATCAACAATCATATGTATATCTACCTGTATACAGGAATGGAATGTTCTTATCCTGTTAAATACGGGGACACTATTGGGGTCGAGGAGAGGAGAGTTATTATATTACGTTGTCCCAGAAGTTCGTAACACACTTGCGAAATGGATCTATCTGGTCCAGCACAGTCGAGACAAGCGATGGGTTCAGAAAGGGCAAGAGACACCGTCGGTTCCAAAACAAGAACGATTCAGCAAGAAAGTCATGTTGTGCGTTTGGTGGAATTTTGAAGGAATCGTGTATTTTGAGTTGGTTGGTCCGAATGGTCGTGCCATCAGTACCGAACTTTAGTGCCAGCAACTTCAGCTGGTCTACGAAAAGTTGAAGCAAAAGTACCCGGCTCTGATCAACCGAAAACGCACTTTGATGCAGCAGGACAATGCCAAGCCACACACCGCCAGGAAGACCAAAGACAAGTTTGAAAAGCTGGACGGCGTAGAGGTTCTGCCACATCCAGCCTACAGTCCTGACTGTGATCCATCACATTACGGACTTTTCTGCTCAATGCAACACTTTCTGAAAGGCCGCTGATTCGACTCGTTCGATGAAGTCGAGGAAGCGTGTCAAGAATTCTTTGATTCGAAACCGGCTGAATGGTACTTTGACCAGATCCGAAAGCTTGCAGATCGATGGCAGAAAGTCTTTGAAAATGATGGTCTTTATTTTGAGCAATAATTTTTGTTGTTTTTACGAGTAAAATTTCAATTTTTTGCAAGTGTTTACGAATTTTTGGGACAACCTAATACTGACTAGCAGTTCACTAACAGTGAATCTACTCCATGCAGTGTGCGAGTCTTGTATTTGTTGATATACTATTATTCCCAACCTCCGGTTTGGTGATTAACCACACAGTAAAAGGGTTACAACACTAGTGATGTCCGGAAATTACAACGGCTAAAATGTTGTCATAATGGAAACAAACATTGGAGCAATAGTAAACGATAACATCTCATCCCAGAAATTGTTTTAAGATTTTTAAAATTTCCCCGACGGAAAGCTTATGCAGAGAAGCACATGACGTGCTCATTTAAATCTAATAAATTTTTAAAACGTCTGTAATGGAAGGTATATACACAAAGAAGTCTATGAAGCATCGCCTTTAACTAAATAAACTTTTGAATAATCCACAATGAAGAACCACTACAAAGAAAGCCACGAAGAAAGCTTGTAGTGAACAGAAATTTAAAATTCAAATGCTAAGCACTGACTCATTGATTTTGTTAGAAATAAAAACAGACTCGAATTTACAAACTTTTCTTTGCACACTTGCAAAAGCGAACCCAAAAGAAAACATGTGAAAATTCACATCTTGATGCTAAATGTTTTCGGACAATAGAAAACTAAGAAACATCTAAAAACAAAATTCAAATAATCTTCAATTCTCATAAACAAAATCTTTTACAGGAACATTTCGCGAGCTGACGCGAAGTTTGTTCGTCGTCCAACGAAAAGGCTGGAATCACATCCAAGAGTGAATTCCCAAATGACCTTTTCATTCCCCACAAAGTAAAAGACGGGCAAGTTTGCATGAGAAGATGACGAGCGTATTTTCATGTCCCTTGACAAATGTCAAGCGATCGTTATTATTGTCTCTATCTTTCTCCCTCACCGTTTTCCTTTTCACCGTTCACCCGTCTGCCTCTTTTTATACTTGATAAACGAGCGGAACACCGTAAGACTGAGCGATAACTTCAAAGACATTCCTACCCAACGATAACGCTCATTCATACATACACACAAGTTACTACTACGAACTCTTGATACCCTTAACTCCTTACTACTGTTTCTCATTGAACGTTCAACTTCTAACAATCCATGTTATTTTGTTCTATTTATAAATTTCTATTTAAACTTACAAAAGGTATAGCCTTATTCTTCCACAAATCCACATTCTGATAACTTTTTGTTAATTCTGAATAAATCCTTAAGTTGTGGGGCGTGTGTTTATGAATTGGCCTTGTACTAGACATGACTGACCGTCTCCATTGCTACCATCTCTTAAATCAAGCTTATAAAACATCTCCAGTGATGAGCCTAAACACAGAATCCTATTAAGTAGATCTTTAAACCAAATATAATTTTAAAACATCTCCACTGGAGTGCCTATGAACAAAAAGTCAATGAAAAGTCCCCTTATATCAATTAAGTTTCTGAAGTAGTCGAAGCGTAGGGGCTGGTTAATGTTTCTTTGATTCGGCCTTGTGTCAGACTTAACCGAACTCCCTACAGCTTACAAGTTTTATGCAGAATTATTATCAGAAGGTTTTTCATCAGAAGGTTGTTTGTCGGTTGGAATGTGTGGATTAGTGTAGAAGAGTGGAATAATAAAATATACATTTTGCATATTTAAATTAGTAACTCATTAAAAAGAGGAATAACAAGAATTCGTAGAAATTAATGTTCAATGAGAAAGTTAAGGTATCAAGAGTTCGTACAAAATGTTCGTAGTAGTAATTGTTGAAAGAGATGCGGAAAAAGAGAAAGTGAAACAGAAACAGAACAATATCCGAGTCAGTTGAAGTTACATTTTTAGTTGTTTCGTATCGCGGCTCCCATCTCTCTCTTGATTGACGCCGAGGTCATTTATATAGTCTTTTTGAATTTAGCACTGGATAGCTAAGTCTTCAAGTATTGTAAGTCGCTCCCATTGGTCAAAAATCATTTTAACACCTACTTGCGAAATCTGGTTTCGACTTTTTCTTTAAGCACAGGGTCAATCCTTTTTCTATTTGGGAAAAACCAGGATTTCACACGTCCTTGTGAATTTTAGTAAAAGTAAAGAAGAGATTTGATTTTAATTAATTTGTTATCTGCTACATATTCTCGGTGTATGCCTACACACCGAAATTCATGACTCTTCTCTTTAAATCAAGAAAGGTTTCAAAACATCACTAGTGCATAGTCTATGCAGAAAGCCCCTCATAAATTTATATTAAATCAAATGTACATGATAATGTCTACAATGACATATATTGCATTTTTAGTTTTATATTCGGATCAGATTTTCGGAAATAAAAGCAAACGATTAAATAAAAGGCCTTTTCATTGGCTATTTGTCCATAGGTACTTCAGTGGAGATGTTTTAAAATTATATTTGGTTTAAAGAATTATTTAATATATTTAAAGAACCCCATGAAGTATCCATAATAAACCGAAATAATCTTTTAAATCATCCAAGGTGGAGAGGCTACAGACAAAATTCCATGAAAATTTCCCTTGAATGAAACAAGCTTTTAAATCATCCACGGTAGAGAGGCTATAGACAAAATTCCATGAAAACGTCCCTTGAATGAAACAAGCTTTTAAATCATCCACGGTGGAGAGGCTATAGACAAAATTCCATGAAAACGTCCCTTGAATGAAACAAGCTTTTAAATCATCCACGGTGGAGAGGCTATAGACAAAGCCCATGAAAAGGTCCCTTGAATGAAATAAGCTTTGAAATCATCCACGGTGGAGAGGCTATAGACAAAATTCCATGAAAACGTCCCTTGAATTAAATAAGCTTTGAAATCATCCACGGTGGAGAGGCTATAGACAAAATTCCATGAAAACGTCCCTTGAATGAAATAAGCTTTTAAATCATCCACGGTGGAGAGGCTATAGTCAAAATTGCATGAAAACGTCCCTTGAATAAAATAAGCTTTTACATCATCCACGGTGGAGAGGCTATAGAAAAATTCCATGAAAACGTCCCTTGAATGAAATAAGCTTTGAAATCATCCACGGCGGAGAGGCAAAATTCCATGAAAAGGCCATTTGAAATACGCTTTTAAATTATCAGCAGGGGATAGGTTATAAAAACGCCTATGAAAAGGCTCTTTAAATGAAATAATTTTTTAAATCATCTCCAGTGGAGAGCCTACAATCAGGAGTACATGATTAAGACCTTTAAATCTGAATCAGAAGCCAATGAGGTAAGCCTTAAATAAGCTTTAAAAACATCTGCAATATAGAACCTATGATAACTAAAAGAATTAAAATATGACAAACTAATAAAACTCCATCCAAATCTCCGGTATCACCTTAAGGCTGAAGATCTAAAAGACTGTTCGCCTCAGTTAAGTGCCATACGTGATACTCGCTTTGGGCGATCATGTCTCGAGAGAGATATGACTGACTGGGCAGAAGATAATCCCGTAGTAGGTTACCATTGCTTTCTGCAATAGATTGGTTAGCCAAGGCTATAGAACCCAATTTGTCCCGTTATTTAACCCATAACTGGAGGGGAGAGACGGATTAATACCTTTCCCAAGGGTATTTGCGCGTATGTGAATGCAAGGAATTCAGCTGGAATTCGAACTCGGCTCCCCGATTTCTCATTCCGAACTGATCTCCACTGCACCACAATGCACATCCTTACAATATATATATATATATATATATATATATATATATATATATATATATATATATATATATATATATATATATATATATATATAATAGAGAGACATGATCGCCCAAAGCGTGTATCACGTATGGCACTTAACTGACTGCCTGAATATAATAGTTGGAAACATAATTAAAACGTCTGCTGGGTACAAAGTGGGGGATCGGTTTTCTATTGTTATAAAGTAATAAACTGGTCCCCCACTAATTATACTTAATATAATACTGTAATATAATCTATCTATCTATATATATATATATATAAAAAGCTCACAACTGCCGCTAAACAACTTTAATATTGTCATCCGATGAGCCGATAAATCTAACCCTTTTGTAATTTTGGATAAATTGAATTACTATGTGCATTGTGGTGCAGTGGATATCGACTCGGAACGAGTGTTCGGGGTGCCGAGTTCGAATTTCAGTTGATTTCCTTGCATTCACTTACGCGCAAATACTCTTGGGAAATATATTAATCCGTCTCTTCCCTCCAGTTATGGGTTAAACAATAGGACAGACTGGGTTCTATAGCCCTTGGATCGCCAACCAGTCTACCGCAGAAAGCAATAGCAACCTACTGCGGGATAATTTTCTGCCCAGTCAGTCATGTCTCTCTCGAGACATGATCGCCCAAAGCGTGTATCACGTATGGCATTCAACTGACTGACAAGAAATTATAGCACTTCAAAAATGATCAATCAAAATTCGCAAGACTAAATATAACCCCACCAAAACTCTAAAAACATATGTTAATAAACTCATAACATCTAATAATGGCGTCATAGGATTCTTGAAAATCAAGAAAATTATTGACGATTATCAATCTGGATATTTATACGGTAACGTTAAAATTAGATACCTCCTCTAAATTGCTGTAAAAACTGCATAGTATGTATAAAAAAGACCCCAAACTTAATAGAAATTAACTTTTTCCGTCAAAATGTTTGTTATTATTAAGAAAGATAAAAGTATTTTTTAAATATTTACAAAAAAAAACAATTAATCCCTTGTGACACGTTCGAAATATTGGTAAAATCTTGTTTTGATTTTAGTTAGTGGGTGACCAAATTGTTACGAGAGTTCACAATGGAGAACGTAAAATTATATAACGCAGTTTTTTTTCCGGTGACAAACATTCATTTGGAATTTTTTTTTTTTTTTTTTTTTTTTTTTGCAAAATTCAAGTAATTGTTAGATTTTAATGAAACTTTCAGGACTTATTCACAAATGAGTGAAAAATATTTTTGAAATTATTATTTTTTTAAAATATTGGTAAAAATATTCTGTTTTTACACGTATTACCCCACTCCACGTAAATTCATGAAATTTTAAGAAATTGAATTTTTGGGGGAAAATTGGTATTATTGGTTAAACGCAGGATTCATTTAAGATTGTAAATCCTCTATGTAATATAAAAATAAAAATGCAATATAACGATGACATTATTTAATAAGCTTTTAATTGCTTTAATAAATAATATAAATTAAGAACATTATAGTATGAAGAAAAAATTTTCTTCGAATAATAATTTTTTTTTTTTTTAATCATTTCACCCCGAGCAAGGCAGAAACGCCACTGATGTGCAGGGGGTTACATAAATGTAGAAAGATTAATTAGAAAAGAGTGAGGAGTACAAGCTAGTTAGAAAGGAACAATAGAAAGCTGAGAAAGCAGGTGCAATGACAGATACATGGGCGGAGAGAAAGTGAAGATTATACAGGGGAGGGGAGAGAGCTAGAGTCCAGTGATTAGTAGGTGAGTATTAACTTTGCATTTAAATTTCTGGAGGTCGTAGCCGTCAGGAAAGCAAGAATACGGGAGTGAGTTCCACAGGCGGGAAGTGCGAGAGAGGAAGCTGCAGGAGTAGAATTGTCGTCTGCATTTGGCTAACCTGACTGTGAATGGGTGGGACCCAGTTGCCAGTCTGGTTGCACGGGTAAACACCTGTTGAGGAGGCATCAGTGACTTAAGCTCATCCGAGCAGAAGCCATGAAAGTATTTATAGAAGAGACAGAGGGAGGCCACATTTCGACGATGGGAAAGTGGCTGCAGTCGAGCCGCCAGATCAGTATCTATCACATTACAGACTCTCCTTTGGAGCCTGTCAAGAACACTGAGGAGAACGACAGGGGCACCTGACCATAAATGGCAGCAGTACTCCATGCACGGACGGATGGTTGACTTGTATATATGCAGGATGGATTCAGGTGGAAAAAACATCCTGGATCGACATAGTGACCCAATCTTCTTAGCAGTAGATTTTGCTATGGATTCAATATAGTGGTTCCATTTGAGGTCTGAGGACAGGGTAAGTCCGAGGAGGCGTAGTGTATTAATCCCCGGGAGAATCATCTGGTCCATGCTTATGGGAGGCAGAAGAGGTTGCCTGTAATGGTTGACAGACAACAGCTTGGTCTTAGAGGAATTGAAGTTGACAAGCCACTTCTTGCCCCAGTTCACCACAGAGTGTAGATCCCGCTCAAGGTCAGCAGCGAGATTATGTCTGTCCGCCACGACAGGTTTCTTACTGGAGCGGGAGTTTTTAAAAGAATTGTTTTAATTTTTTTATTGATAATAATTTATAACATTTCAAAAATATTTTT
This sequence comes from Ascarosepion bandense, assembly GCA_037127315.1. Lineage (NCBI taxonomy): Eukaryota > Metazoa > Mollusca > Cephalopoda > Sepiida > Sepiidae > Ascarosepion > Ascarosepion bandense. The sequence continues at coordinate 1,476,188 of JBBBDQ010001296.1, read as the reverse complement.
AAATACTTCAAAAATTTGTTGTGGTTAGTTTATAAAGTTATTAAATGAAGATTATTTTTACTAATCGAAAATTAAAAAGTTTAATGCAAATCGTCATGCCTTCGTATTTTTAAAATATATTTCTTTTTTGTGTGTGTGTGTATATTTGAAATTTTTTTGTATGGTAATTTCTATGTCTACATTAAAAGGTCATGTGTTTCAGGGTTTCTTTCCCTTCCAGGAAAAAAAGTTATTCAATTGTGTCACTTGCCATACACTTTTCTTATCTCATCTGTTTATCTGTCAATGCATTTCAATTACGGTGGAAAAGTTTTAAAAAAGTTCAACTTTGTGTTTAAGAAATAGTTTTATTCTAAACTTCATGCTATAAATAACTAATGCTTGTGTAAATCAGATTAATTTAACATTAAATCTGCTAATTTTCTAAAAATAATGTGTCGCTGATGTATATTTTATTTTTGCAAGATTTTTAAATCTGAGAATTAACTTTTGTTTACAAATGTGCCGATTGCTCAAAAAATGTCCGAAAAAAAGAAATTTTAAATTCCAATCAATATTATTTCTGTTTGAAATACACCAGAGTATTTTGCTTATAAGAAATAGTAAATTTAATCATTTAGCTTTCAATTAAAACTAAAATGAAAGTTTCAAGCAAACTTTTTTATTTTTAAAAATTCAATTTAAACGTTAGTTATCAAAAATGAGTAGAGGTACCTAGTTAAATTACTCAAACTGTGGCACCTTATGCCTGGGGCTGGCCGGTTGATTGTGACGGTTGTTCTCGTCGACGGTCGTGACGGCACCAGTTGTGACACTGCCACCCAGCTGTCCGGTTGGTTCGGTCGCTGTTGCTGGTCGTGATGATCTCGTCCGATGATGTCGTCACAAAAGCTGGTTTTCAAGACGTCTATTGCAACAATGTTCCACTGCCTACGGTTGTGAATTGATCTCAAAGGTCGCGTTGTGCAATTTCAGTAGGCGTCTTTCCACCCAAAGCCAGTCCGGACACTGGTGTACACTTCTGGTTAAAAATAAAATTAAATAAATGAATAAGGTCGAACACTCCTGGAGAGTTACGAAGAATGTCTTTATGTAAAAAAAAACAACATTTTTTTTAGTCACAGGAGCAGACAATACAGTTGTCGGAATGCCGGTTTACAACGGAGAGAGAAAGCGAGAACACGTTTTTAAAATCTGAGCTTCCAATCTTCAAAATAAGGATGTCTTTTCTAAGTTTCTTTAAAGTAACAGAACTCTTCAGTTCATGTTAAGGTCTTTTCACGTACTCTCTAAAATTGGAGCTGTCCGTTTTCTAGGTAATGTTAAAAAAAATAACAAGTTCTTTCGGGTTCTTATCGAAACTTGACGGGATTTGCCGAATCAGAAGCGGGTAATGGCGGCGACGTGGCGGCGGCGGTGTGGGGTTGGTTTCTTTGTCGTCTGGAAGCTTCGCTCCCGGCTAAAGTGATTTTTCTCGTCGAGTCTCTATTTTTGTAACCCTCTCCAATCCTCTCGGGGGATCTAGCCGACTCGAAGCCTTCGACCAATGAGATCGTTTTCCACCCACTCGATTTGCGGGAGGGGGTAGCTCGACTAATGAAATATCTACAGCTCACTTCTTTACATCATATTTAGATTTTCCAATTCCCATAAATTTCTGTTCTCAGGGAACATCTGTTGAGGGACTTTAACCCCGCCTGACCCCATCAAGCCAATCCTGACAGTTTGTTTTGTCTACTCATAAAATTTTAGCTTTACCCAAAATATCCGCTTCGAACACGAAAGAAGAATAATTATATTTCTACCTTTCTTTCCCAAAAATTGTTAATTGTTCTATTCCCCGGATTTTACAAGTACATGATAGTATTAAAATAGTTAATTTTTCTATTCCCCGGATTTTACAAGTACATGATAGTATTAAAATAATTTTTTTACATTAGCTCACATCGCGAATTACAATAAGGCACAACCAATAATAATACTAATATCAATTTATCTCTCTCCGCTGTATTAAACCAAACAAAAGAAAGTATACCCGCGGGAGATAGTGTCACACACCTCCGTCAATTATTCTGTCATTTTAAGCATTAAAATGACATCATAAATCCGAGACACTCTCTCAACACACAACTTTACAAGATCCTCTTTTTGTTTTTTGTTTTTTCTCTTCTTTTTTTCTTTTTTTCTTTTTTTTTTTCATACGGAAATTCTTTTACTAAAAATAGTCTCTTCAAGCAATTGGAAAAGTTCATTTTTTGCCTTTGGTTTATTCTACATTGTATTCAGCCTAACCATGCAATTTTAATAACACATTTTATTACCTAACCATGCAAATTTAATTTAAAAAATCCTTTATTCAAAAAAAAGTTTCTGCAGAAAACTGGAAAAAAGTTCTTTCACTTTTTTTTTCATTCTTGGTCCTGTCTAAATTTTATTCGAAACTAAACATGCAATTTCAATAAAAATTCTTTATTAAAAAGAAAAAAAATCTCTGCAGAAAACTGGAAAAGAAAAAGTTCCTTTTTTTTTTATTCTCGGCCCCGCCTATATTTTATTTAAAGCTAAACATGCAATTTCAACAAAAAATTCCAATAAAAAGTTCTTTATTAAAATGTCCCTACTGTCGACCTGAAAAAGAATAATAAAAAAATATGGTGTGTGTGTGTGTGTGTGTGTGTGTGTGTGTGTGTGTGTGAATAGATGTATTTTTTTTTCATGACTTGTCCTTCTTGGGCACTGTTCTTCTCTGCTCCGCTGGGGTTGGTTCCTCAGGAATATAGACACCATATGGTAACTGCCTCATTTTTTTTTTTTTTCAGTGTAACCTGCCAAAATTCTCCAAAATCGATTCCCGTTCAACATTATCATATTGCTGCTACTACTACAGTAATGAATATTAAAGTACCTAACACTGCTAACCAATTTATTAAAATATTTCTTTACCATCCACTCAGTTCATGCCTTAACGTATTATTGGGAAATTTTCTTGTTACTGGATTCAGTATTTCAATTCTTGTTATCCCAGTTAATTTCTCACTTAATTATTCTCTCATCTTTTCGACTTTCAGTTCCTTTTTAGCTTTTAATTCTCTTCTCAATAATTTATAACAGGAGGCTGATTGTTTTAGACAAGCGCGCGCCGACCTCTAACCTGGGGTTTCACGACCCGCCCCACTGACAACTGGCCAGTCTGCCGCGGCGGCGGTCGATCACTCCCTTTCGTCACGCAGGTCCTATTCAACCAGGCCGACCTATTTTCTTGCTACTTTCATTTACTTGATTCGGTTTCTATTCTACGAAGTTTCGGCTTCTATTTTAAGACTTCTTCATAGTTTCTCCAGCTATTCTGCCATTGGGTCTACTGCAATGGGTTGCCGTTTCATCCTATTTTTTTCCTCATCCTATCCCAGGCTCTTTTTATTCAATTATTTCTCCATTAGCAACCTCAGCTAATATTATTTCCAGTGAATTTCGTAGTACACAGGGTATATTTCTAACGCCTTCCTACTAGCATTCACCTCGCCATTCCTCACCTTATATCTAATTTAGCAACCACATCGCGTCCGACCCCCACAACAAAAATAGAGATCAACTCTTTTTAGACCCTATCTCTCCTATTCTGTCTTTCTGCTCACCCGAACATAGGGCTGACAGTAGCAGCCTCTCATTAATGTTTCTACGTGGACACCCCTGACCTCTATGTTCAACGCCTTTATAGGGACAGTCACTTATCAGATGCTCGGAGCTCTCACAGAACTCACACCATTCTATGGATCAGTCTCTTGTTATATGATCCCTCTGCCCGCACCCTCAACAGTGCAACCGATCTATACCCGCACGGGCCACCCTACCTCTCCTCTCTCTGGGTGGTCCCTCCTCACATTCCTGTGTTAGTTCGCCCGGTTTTAATTTCACTTTTGACACCGGGAGGGGGACTTCTCTTCTCACACACGATTTGGCCCCGTGTCTCCTGCCTCAGCACCTCGTACAGCTTTCCTGCAGGTTATCCGGGGACAGGTCCCACTTGGTGGGGCAGTTTGCCGCCCTGTGGTTCTCGTATTTGCACTTCCAGCAGACCAAACCGTACCTGCCCGGTGTGGGCTTGAAGAGACCGTATCTGATGTCCCACTCCTCCCTATTGGGGTCCTCCTCCTCTTTCCGTTCATGACTTACGCGCCTTTCTAAATTTTCTTGAACGCTTGGGGTCGTGCGTTTTCCCGCTCTCCACCTTACTCCAGACTCCCTGGCTCTCTTTTGCCAGTGCCACCGCCGCCGCCAAGCCTAACCGGGTCCTCTTTCAGCACATCATGTCTGATGCGCTCATCTCGAAGCGCGCCGACATATAGATCTGCCAAATGGACCTGGATGACCGCATGCTCTCTGACCTTCCACTGGGTAAGCCAGAGAAGCTAATTTCTATGTTCTTTTACCTAGACCTTCCACCCCTTCATCCCTTCCTTGGGCCAGCTCCATGAGGCCTCTCATGGCCTCTACGGCGGTTTTCTCGTTAGCATATTCCTCGACTAACAGCTCCTTAAGTCTTTCCCAGGTCAATTGAGAGTCCCCTTCCAGGAGTTGGCCGATAAACTCCGATATATATCTCATATATTCACTGACTTTTCTCTATGGCTGCTAACCAATTTCTTAACTCCCCCCCCCCCAAAGTTTGGCACTCTCGGACTTCCCAATAGACTCCTCATCCCTCTAGCCGCTGGACGCTTCGACTTAATGTCGATAGCCTCCAGCAGTCGTTCCATCTCATCCACCTTCCGACCTTGCACCTCGCTGTTCCTCCCCGTGGTCAGACATTGAAACACTACACCTAGCAATCACTGAGAAACGAAAAGGAAGGAAATCGATCTACAGGAACTCGTCGGCTACCAAAACTATAGAGAGAACCAAAAAGTGTCTTACCTGGTACTTGTTTTCTCCGATTAACTCTGCCAGGGTCCTCGACTCGTTCGGCAGTTATTCAGGGTCGATCCTCGGTCACGGCAACCAAATGTGGCACCTTATGTCCGGGGCTGGCTCGTTGATTGCAACACTTGTTCTCGTCACGACCAGCAACAGCGACCGAACCAACCGGCCAGCCGGGTGGCAGTGTCACAACTGGGCCTGTCGCGACCATCGACGAGAAAAGCGTCATAATCAACGAGCCAGCCCCGGGCATAAGGTGCCACAAAACTAGGATACCCCTTACCACCTATCATTTCTCAGATCTCAACATCCATATGTCAATTGTTAAAATTCTTGAATGATACTATCATCCCATACCTATCTACTAATTATATCATTAAGTCTACCCAAGAATTCTTACAAAATTTTTAAAGTTACAACCCCAAACCAAGGCACCCTCGCGTCTCTCAACATCGAAAACTTATTTACTATTGCCCCTGTTGCTGAAACCATTGATATAATCATTAACTCCGTATATAAACATACTTCAATCATCTATCAATCCTAATAATCTGAAAGCTCCTTTTTACGACCATGAAGACCATATTTACACACAAATTAACGGAGTAAGTATGGGAAACCCCTTGAGTCGGTGCTTCTTCAACTTCTACATTTCTCACATAGAAAAAACAGTTTTTATAAATATATACTAAACCGAAAATATACGTCCGCTACGTAGACGATATTTTAATTTTAGCTGAGAACAAAAACAAAACTGATAATCTTAAAACTGCATTTGAAAAAGTTCCGTCCCCAATTTATTTTTGATACCTAAATTTAAATTGAATTTTTAAAAATGAAAAAGTTTTCTTCAAGATTTAATTTTAGCTTTAATTGAAAACCAAATGATTAAATTTATTAATTCCAGTAAGCAAAATACTCTGGTGTATTTCAAACAGAAATTATATTAATTGGAATCTAATTTTTTCGATTAAAAAAAAATTCAATTTTTAAGCCATTTTTCATCGATCGATACATTTTGTAAACTGAAGACAATACTCGGTTTTTAAAAAATCTTGTAAAAGTAAAATATATCTCGCTGACACATTTCGGAGCAGATTTTTCTGAAAAAGGCTAATTTAGAAAAAAATGACAGTTGATTAGCATTCCCCAATGACTCTTGAATCTAATTAATATTAGATACATGTGCGAACTATCGTGAATTTCTAGATATTTCTAGAAATTAACTGGTGGAGAGGGTAACATATGTAAAAATATTTTTACCAAGATTTTCTAAAGATAATTATTTCAAAAATGATTTCAGTCATTTATAAATAAGTCCTGAAATTTTAAACAAAATCCGACCATTATTTGATTTTTGCAAGAATTTCCAAATTAATGTGTTTTTCACCGGCAAAAAGATGACGTGCGTAATATTACATTTGCCGGAAAATAAAACCCTTATAAAAATTGCGTCATTCACGGACGAAAGAAAAACAAGATTTTATACCAAACTTTCGAACGTGTTAGAAAAAAAAATTTAAATTTTAAATAATTAAAAAATACTTTGATCTATCCTCTTAATAACTTGAATTTTTTTGCCGATAAAACTTTGTTTTTATTTAGTTTGGGGCCTTTTTTTTTCTTCATACTATGCTGTTTTTCAACGAGTTCGTGGAGGTATCTACCTTAATTTTACAATGTTCTCTTAGATATAAAATTGGTGTTATTAAAAATTTCCTCACGAGAGCCAGCGAGAATGGATTTCCAAATTATTTGGTTGACTACCAGATTAGATTTTTTCTTTCAAATCTGAGTTATAACAACAGTAAACACAATGATAATAATAACATTACTATTTTCTACAAAAACTAAATGCATAGCAATTAGAAACAGGACGAATTTTCACTTCGAAACAACAGCCGAAAATACGCAACTCCCATTGACTTAAACAAAAAAATTAAATTAGTTATCAATTACACATAATTTAAAACGGCTAACCTTATAGGATACAAATCCTATATAATCCATCAACCAACTAAAACACACAAAATAAATTTCGCAATCGGATTCAAACAACTACAGCATTTGGGAAAAACCCAAAGTCAAATTGCACACCCGCAAAAAGGGATTCAAACTACTTTGGAAAAACCCAACTAAGAAAATTTCACATGTCAGTGTGAAAAGCTAATTCTGAATGCTGATTGGATTAAAAACAGCAAATTTATATATGACGTATTTTCTCACGCTCAGATGTGAAAAGGCTTCGCTGGAGCCGGTATCATGAGAAGCTTGACTATAAAAACCACGACGCTAACTTGTCAAAGGCAGTCCAATATGGGAGCAGTTAGCTGAGGACCTCGTGGCAATGTAACGAAAGAAAATTCAAGAAGCCGACCCGGACGGACACAGGGCACGTCACAATTTCATTCGACCTCTTCTTCCAGTTTTCTTTTCTTCCTTTTCACTCCACACCAACCCGGATGTAGGGCACGCCACAGTTTCATTCGCTCTCTTATTCCAACGTCCTTTTCTTCATTTTCAGACCTCGTTGCTAAAGAAGACGATACAACAACCAAATGAACGCGTTAGCACCGTTCCTTTATTTATTTATTTATTTATTTATTTTTTGCCTTTTCTCTCTCTCCATCTGTCGCGACCTACTAAAAAGAGGGAGGAACAAAGTCTTTACATTCCGCTACTACACAACCATGAACTCTAAACTTCTGCGGACATTTTTAATACCTACATTCCTCTACGAACAATTTTAACTACAAAACCGCATGCATTTTCTCAATGAACATTTTTCTTTTCGCAAATATATTATAGTGTTCAGTTAACAATATTTCACTTATATTTTCCTTCATACACTTTTGTCATTCTGTAAATAAATCTTTGCTTTAATGTACACAGGAGATATTTTATCCTTCCACATTTCAACATCCAACCTTCAACCTTAAATTGTGGTGACTTCGGGCGTGTTTAGCACAAGGTCAATTTCACCAAGCATCGCGGAGCCCCCTACAGCCTCATGATCAAAAATACCGCCAAGATCCAAACTACAACGAATCAGTATTATTTATTGTTATGGGGTTCCCCTTTTTTTTCATGATAATAGACTCGTCTAGAGTATACATATACTCCTGCTATAGAGAGATAACGTCAGATCCGAGAGATACCGACACATACCGAAAGATACCAAGGTTTCACGGAGAATACAGCGTCAGTAGTTTATAGTAGCTCTGAGCTTTACTCAGCAAGAATATTGTTACACAGCACTCGTCAGCTTCCAACGTGGACAAACTAAACATACTACAGCTTCACTTCAGAGACTTGTATATATAAATCCTACAAACCGTATGGATGTGCGTTGTGGTCCAGTGGATATCGGCTCGGAACGAGAAATCGGAGAGCCGAGTTCGAATTCCAGCTGAATTCATTGCCTTTACTTACGCAAATGCCCTTGGGGAAAGATATTAATCCGTCTATTGCTTCCAGTTATGCGTTAAATAACAGGACAGATTGGGTTCTATAGCCTTGGTCAGTAACCAGTCTACCGCAGAAAGCAATTGGCAACCTACTGTGGGATAATCTTCTGCCCAGTCAGTCATGTCTCTTTCGAGACATGATCGCCCAAGCGTGTATCACGTATGGCACTTAACTGACTGAACCGTATTCCCAGATTACTAACCTACGCTCAAGTTTGTATCTTTTACGTTAATATACTTATTTTTCTATCTCAATTTCTGGATTGTTGTTTCTTTATTTTGTGCGGTTCCTGTTCTCGGGATCCACAACATTTCTGAATTTACATATCCTCTGAAGAACTATGTTCTTGATCCACTTAATTTCGTAAATAATTATGCCGGCTACGAAATTGATGCGAAGCTAAATCTCAAAAAGAGAAAATTGCAAAAAATCAAAAGAACCTTATCCAAAACAGCTCTATTTTTTTATGGCTCCAAAAATTCAATTCAATTTTAAGAAAATCTAATTCAATAGGTTATTTTCACATGTTTAGTTAATTCTCTAAGTTTCTATTCGATCCCGCTGGACTAATTTGTAGTAGTGTGAAGTGTCAGACTACAACAATGGTTACTATGAACGCTGCAGGAAATAAGATCATAACTAACGTTCTCGCTAAATTTGTCCAATCCTCTCCTCTTAGCTTTGGTAGAGTTCAATTTTATTTACGTGACCTTGTAGGCGATGAAATATTTTACACTCTACAAGCTCTTCTCTACAAACAAAATGTTATTACTCTATTTTTATGAATAGTGTTCTAACTAGCTAAACCCCTTATTTCTACCAGTTCAGGCCTTTACAACTAGTACCCGCAATGCCATGTACACAGAATCGAATCATTCTTATTTCATTCATATTCCAGTGGAACATAGTTTCTACAAAAGCCGCTGCTTTGTGGAACAGACTCATGAAAGGACAATTCCGTGACAACTACAATCTTAACCTTTTCAAGTCCAGGGCCAACCGTCATCCCTTATACAAAACCTCATAATCAATTCTTATCTAAATAAATTTCACACCGTAACACTATCTTGAGCGATTCTTGTGCCTTGTATTGAGTGAACATAGCGTAAGAAATATAAATCTATTAACCATTATGAAATTATGCTCCCTGAAGTTCTTAAAAACAGGAAATACTACAGAGAACCTCTGTTATATATCGCCGTACGACGACAAAACAACAAACACGCATATATAAAAATATAAGGTTATATTTTTATTAATAACGACGAACCGTGTGGAATAGAGAACGGAAGGGTGAGAGGCACATAGAATGGGTTGACGGGAGTGTATTCTTGCCGTGGTGTTTCTCTGCTTCCACTGGCCGTTCTCTGCTGGCGAATCCGTGTGTCGAGGTCTTTATATAGTCTTCTAGAACCGGGACTTTCCTTCCGGTTTTGCCTCGCCCACGCAACGCCCACGTAATTCTAAGAGACACCTGATCTGTTTGCCTCTGTAGCCATTTCCGCCGCTGTCGGAAATAAGGTCAAATGACATCCGCTCCGGCCTCGACAGGATGTATTTCACAAACACCTGTCTTGTCGCTTCGCCGCCCCCTTCACCGACGGGAAACACCATCGCTTGCATCACTTCCTCGGGTGGGGCCAGATTGCTATATTACACCTCCAGCACACTGGAAAGCACTAAGGAACGAAGAATATGTTATAAAGTTTGGAGAGAACAGGAGTCAGTTCAGGAGCATAATTCTTGAGGACGACGGTAGGTATCTCATCACATGAACTTGCCTATTTTAGAAGTGATGTAAGAAACCAGTGACGGAGTTATGCGCATAAAGCCTCCATTCTGGCAGAGGTACTCCGAATGAGTCTAAAGCCGAGTTGGAAAAGAACTTACAAGCCAAGCATTCTAACTTATCTGCAGAAGATTTCAGTACTTCAAACTGATTGAAGATGCCGGCTTTCAACAAGTAAGAGACCTTAATGGCACAATTATTAACAGGAGGATTAAAATATATGACTCCGCGCAAAGTAAGTCACGAAACGAGTTCTAACTAGCGCGTTGATAACAGAAATAAGTTCTGTTAAAAGGAGATTCGTGACTGATAGAAGAGGGAAGAGATATCTACAGACACCTGCCAGCGAGGTCAGTGACATTAGTGTGATGAAAGCAATTGATAGAGTGGAAACACTTTCATGGCTTCTGCTCCAACGAACTTAAGTCACTGGTTTACTCGTGCAACCAGATTGGCAACTGGGTCCCACCCATTCACAGTTAGATTAACCAAATGCAGACGACAATTCTACTCCTGCTGCATCTTTTCTCCCACCTCCCGCCTGTGAAACTCGCTTCCATATTCTTGCTTTCCTGGCGGTTACAGCCTCCAGGAATTTAAATGCAATGTCAATACTCATCTCTTAACCACTTGACTCTAGTTCTTTCTTCACCACCCTGTATATCCTTTCCTTTCTCTCCGGCTTTGCAACTGTCATCACACCTGTACTCCCATCATTCTTTTGCTCCTTTCTAACTGGTTCGTCTTTCTCTTCACTCTCTTCTACTTAATCTTTTTACTCTTATGTAGACCCCTGCACATCAGTATCGTTACCGCCTTGCTCGGAGTGATACGATTAAAAAAATTGTTGACGGATGTAGAAAAGAGAGCTTTATCTACGCTATCAGAAAATTTTATCTAGTAAGCAACAGCCATGAGAGGAAGTAAAACGATAAAGAATAGATTGACTGGCTCTGAATATTGCTGAATCGGTTAAGCATCTTACTACACACGGCCTCTTTCCTGACAAACAATATGGCTTCTGTTGCGCCATGTCTACCACCGTGTTATGGTGATAACGGAACTCTCCCTCCAATATTAATGAAAGTTAACAGGAAGTTAACTCGAGTTCTTGGGAAATTCATAAGAGTTCTTAGAAGTTCTAGAGAGTTCTTTAGAGTTCTATTGGAGTTCAGTAGAACTACTAGGCAGTTGATATTAGTCGGCAGTGAGCCGAATACTAAGGAGTCAGCTTTCAGTGGAAGATTACCAAGTTCCTAACATTTAGGGTGCGTTAAGTCGATTAGCAACTGACATAGTGTAACACCCCAGTGGAGATCCGAACAATTTCTCCTGCGGCCGTTCTCCACGCTGTGATGTTGCCGGGGGTTTCTTGAAAAAGTCGGAGTCTCAAGCTGGGGTTACAAGATAAACTATAAGGAACGAACTTCCACAACTTGGATGAGTTAAATCGATGCTTTATTTCGTTCAGAGTTAGTCTTGCAGTTGGGACAGGTGACGTGACACTCAGCTCTAACTCTAATTAATGGAGATCAAATGCCGAACCGACCGACTCAGATGAACGGAGCTTCCCTTCCTCGGCGCGCCCGACACACGCAGCTACTTCAAGCACACGCCCGGTTGAACAGAACTGAACTGATCGGCTCGGAAAAATCACTTGTATTTATATTGAAATAATCGGAAGTTCGCTAGAGACCACCGGGTAAAAACAAAAGATAAGCATTGGCGACTGTAAGTCCAAAATTTCAAGGTACTTAAATTTTCTTTCTTTTGATGTGTAAACATCTCGCAGACATCTCGTCTGCAATTAGCCTTAGTATTTTCCAGGATTTTTTTTTATCTTTTTATCTTAATAAAGCTTCCTGTGAAGGCCGTCGGATGTTTTTATAGCCCTGACACTTTACTCCCGTAACCAGGCGTTTTTTTTATTGCCTGGAGAAAGGGAAATTTCTATTACCTTTTCTTTATTTTCTTAATGCGTGGTCAAGATAAAGTGAAGAAAGTTTTTGACCTGGTCACCTATCACATCAAATCACTTAGTCAAATATTTTAAATTTACTTAAAAGAGAAAAAGGCGTTTATTTATTTATTTTTCCTTTTCTTTTTCACTTAGTACTTTTGTTAAACGAAACACATGTTTTTAAACTATTTTTCTATTCTTGAACCATTTTCTATTCTTAATCTATTATAATAAAATCCATATTTTACAAATCCACCTTAATATACGCCTAGTGATCGTGTCACAATAGCACGATTATAAATTTCAGTGCGAAAACTACTCCACAACACACCGGTATTTTAACGCTCATCACTGAAATTTCCTAGCAAATTATAGATAAGAATGTCGAAGCTCGTGTTGTGACTATAGATATCTAGGCGTTCTACAGAATTTAGGCTTACGGCCTATCAGGTTGAATACAACGGTTCTCGCTCGATCACCGAAGTTAAGCAACGTTGAGCCTGGTCAGTACTTAGATGGGTGACCGCTAGGGAATACCAGGTGCTGTAAGCGTTTAGTGACGGATGTGCATTGGTGGTGCAGTGGATATCGGCTCCGAAAGAGAAATCGGTGAGCCGAGTTCGAATACCAGTTGAATACCCTGGATTCACTTAAGCACTGGTACCCTTGGGAAAGGTATTAATCCGTCCCTTCCCTCCAGTTATGGGTTAAATAACAGGGTAGGACTTGGGGATCCTGGCCTTAAAAACAAAGTCCCAATGAATCTTGATCCTCGGAAAAGAAAAATGTATTACTAGACACAAAAATTATATAAAAAAAACAATAAATTGTTGAAAGAAAAACGTATTACCAGCAATAAATAAATAAAGTTTAGTTGGCAATAAATGACCCGCGGAGGTGTTGATATGCCATAAAAACAAAACAACCAACCAATTTACAGAGTTTAAAATACCAGCCTTCTGCGCGAGTTCAAGAGCTATGGTGTCACGGGATAAATATTTATTTTAATCCAAATGTTCCAAACAATTGCACAGCCTCATGTACAGATAATTTCACATTAACCAGCTACCAGACTCTATCAGATCTACGCTGTTTCTGATCTTTATCAATGATCTCTCCGATGTAAAGCAAACCCGGCAATTGCTCCTGAAAAGGAACCCCAATTAGTGGTCAACTGAGGCAAGAAATTGCATATGGATTTTAATACCCCCCAAAATGTTTTCATTTAATCACCACAGATAACCTTTCTGTCTGCCACCAACTTGGCTGATGCTAAATTTCAGGTAAGCAACACTCTACGCCAGCGGTCGGCAACCCCCGGCCCGCGGGCCACATCCAGCAATCGAGTGAATCTTGTCTGGCCCGCTACCTTACTCTAGACACTATATTAAATATAGATAAACCCAAACCAAAGTGACAGTTGATAGTATGAATATATTGCGTCGAAATTTAAAACATTATTTCTTTTTACCTGGAGAATGTGTTTTACTTTTATTTTTTATTTGTAGGGATCGCCAAAATTAGCATACTTTCACTTTTTCTGTGAAATTGCTTTCGTGAGCGGGCACTTTTAAATGAATATAAAATAGTGTTTTCAACCAATTTTAATGGAATTTTTTTTAATACTGATTTATGAAACATTTATTTTTAAGATATAATATTTTTTAAACAAAATTCCCGTTAGATATTAAATTATATCGAATCCTCGTTTTCTTCAAACACAGAAAATGTTTTCACATATTTAATAACATGGTTCTTCTCCATGACACTGGAGCCATAGCTGTTTGGCCCTCCACCAAGACTCTACAAATCTTTTTGGCCCTCACTCTCCAAAAGGTTGCCGATCCCTGCTCTACGCTATCTTGGCCCCCTTACTTCTACTTACAGGAAGTGGTTTAACTATATCGATCAACTGCTTCATCAAGGGATGTTGGAATATTGAATACTTTTGCCATATTTGTTCTGCGGCTCTTGCTGTATATTTTGAGATTTTTGACAAAGAAGTGTCTGTAATGTACTAGGTTCCAACCTGGCATCTCGACTTCAGTCGCCTTCTCACTGACGTGATGTAGTCTCCCTCTGTCTTTTCTACAAATATGTTTTTGGTGCCCAGACTGCATGTAATTAAGCAGCGTACTACTATATTGGCAACTAGGTCTCACCGATTAACTATTGAACCTGGCTAGATAAAAGCATAAGTTCTTTTCTAACAGTTACTTTCCTCGCACTTCTCACTTGTAGAAACCCCTTCTGATTTCTTGCTCCACAAGTACATAAATTCTTAAATATAAATGCAACGATCCTGGGCATGACGGTAAACTGCATCCGGCAGCAAAGCCTCACATTGGGAGGTTGTGAGGAGCATGGAACCACCTCTTAATTGATGTTGTTCTCAGGTCTACTCTAATCCGGAGTGGTAGCACCTGTTAGGGTCCCAGCTAGACTAAACTATCGCCCGGTTCACACTCCACCCACGTCTATTGTACAGGTGTAGAGGCTCATCCCTTGTTCCCTGTTCAGGATGTGGTTTCCGGCTTTCTTTTTTCCAATCTTTTCACTCTTACGTAGCCCCCTGCACATCAGTGGTGTTACCGCCTTGCCATATCATATGATTAAAAAAAAATTTTTTTTTAAATAGTTAACCCCCCCCAAACTGGGATCAAAACACAATGAAAGTATGAAAATACACTTTTATAAAAAATATATACATAAAAATAGACATTTATAGAAAAACATACATTTTGAAGGAAAAATATTACCAACAATACATTTTTGAAGAAAAATTATTACCATAACACATTTTTAAAGGAAAAAATATTCTCAGCAAAACATTTTTGAGTACAAATTAGATTTTAAAAAAAATAAAAACAAAAATTTGTCATTAAAATCTGACTAAATCAACCTTCTCACTATAACCGAATATTAAAAAGAATATCTTAAACCCCCACTTTCATGGCATTAAATAACCCACAGAAGTGTTGATATGCCGTTAAACAAAACTTAAACTCATACTTAGGACTCATGATATTGTAAGTTAGATTGTTGTGATGATACTTTCTCACTAATAAACAGAAAAAAAGTTGCATTGAAAGAGCATTTACTGTTTAATGCTAACATGATTTATTTTGAAAAAATTAAATGAATTAAGTTTGCAGGTTCAGATTTCGGCAGAATCAGATCAGTTTCCTTTTTTAATAAATCAGGCTAAGCAAGTTTGGCCAAACTTGCTTAGCCTAAGAGACACAAATGATAAATTTGAAATGTCTGAGATCAGAAAGACATTAACAAAATTTACCCAGATGTTTTTGTTTCATATCTATCTATCTATCTATCTATCTATCTATCTATCTATCTATCTATCTATCTATCTATCTATCTATCTAAGTCTGTTCATATCTATCTATCTATCTATCTATCTATCTATCTATCTATTTCAACTTAAATGCACTGTCAATCCCCATCTTGTGTCTTCCTGAACCCTTTTGCTTTACTGTCCTTTTTCCTCACTTCTCCTCACCAACGTCTTCTCATTCTCTTTCACTCTCTGCGACCCTGCTTGGTTTGAATTTGAAATTATATTTCGAAAAAGTTTGGTTTGCTTTGTTTAATTGCATATATGATTTATGTAATGGCGAATCGCAATTCTGATACAAACGCTTCATTGTAATCATGACTATTCATTCATTTTTTCAGAGTTCCAGTGGAAGCCTTTTCTTTTAATCGCTTTTTTGCCGATGCTTAGATGTCATTACACCGTGTCTACATTCAAATGGAATCGCATTTGGTGTGCTTATCAATATTTAGATGCAAATCACTAATCATCTCAGAGGCACGGAAATTGGATTTCACATAATTTTTAACATCAAATTTGATGTTAAAAATTAAGTGGAGATCCTTGTTTAGATTAACTGTTAGTCCCCTAACAAAATTCGGTAAAGAAATTTCCACTTCAAAGAAAATGAATCCAACTCATGCAGGGATTAACAGTATAAAAGTAACAATTTTATATCAACCAGTTAAGTGCTTACGTGATACACGCTTGTGCGATCATGTCTCGAAAGAGACATGACTGACTGGGCAGAAGATTATTCCGCAGTAGGTTGCCATTGCTTTCTGCGGTAGACTGGTTGCCAACCAAGGCTATAGAACCCAATCTGTCCTGTTATTTGACTCATAGCTAGAAGGGGAAGAGCTGTATTATATTATTATGTAGTAATTAGTGGGGGATCAGTTTATTACTTCATAACAATATCAGACTGGTCCCCCACTTTATACCCAGTAGAAATTATATTTCTATTACATACAGTCAGTCAGTTAAGTGCCATACGTGATACACGCTTTGGCAATCATCTCCCGAAAGAGCCATGACTGACTGGGCAGAAGATTATCTCGCAGTAGGTTGCCATTGCTTTCTGCGGTAAACTGGTTGCTAAACAAGGCAATCGAATTCTTTTTAATCATTTCACCCTTAGCAAGGCGGTACTGCCTCTGATGTGCAAGGGGCTACATAAGAGAGTTAAAGTTTTAGACAGGAAAACGGTGAAGACAAAGACGAACCAACTACAAGGGGAGAAAGAGAAAGGGCAAGGGAAGTATATGAACACAGGAGGGGGAGACAGTTACGAAGGTAAAGAGAAAGGAAAGAACAAGATACGCGGGGTGATGTGGAAAGGGCTGGAGTTAAATGGTTAAGAGATGGGAATTGACTTTGCATTTAAATTCCTAGAAGTTGTAGTTGTCAGGAAAGCAAGTACATGAAGGGGTGTTCCACGGGCGGGAAGCGCGAGAAAAGAAGCTGATGGAGTAGAATTGTCGCCTGCATTTAATTGATCTATCTGTAAAAGGGTGGAACCTTGACGCCAGTCTGGTTGCCCGAGTAAATTCTTCTGGAGGGGGCACCAGTGACCTAAGATCTTCGGAGCAGAAGCCATGAAAATATTTGCAGAAAAGGCAAATATAAAAGGAAGCCACATCCCGCCGATGAGAAAGTGGTTGGAGTCGAGCTGCCAGGTCGGGACCAATCAAATTACAGATTCTCTTTTGGAGCCTGTCGAGAACACTGAGACAAACAGCAGGGGCGCCTGATCCAATCTGTCCTGCTATTTAACTCATAGCTGGAGGGAGAAGCGGTGAATTAATACATTTCTCAAGAGTACTTGTAAGTACGAATTCAACTGGAATTCGAACTCAGCTCTACCAACTTCTTGTTCCGAGCCGATATCCACTACACCACCTACGCACATCCACAGTCAATTTATCTATGACTCAAATAAATAGCTGAGATACTAAACCAGCAAAAATATACCTAACCAGAGCTTTGCAACTGATCTCTCCTCTGACCTGGCTCTAACAGCTCAGTAATATTAAAAAGAAATTGGCTGATCACATTTAATTCAACAAAAATCAAACTAGTGACGTTTCATAATCACTATCGCGATGAATGGGTTTTTTACCCGAGACTCCACTCAAAGGCAGGATGTGTTACAAGACCAATTTTGACATGGAACATTCCGAACGCGTAGCTCGGGCAAAAATTCCCCGTAGACCATGCGTACGCGACGTCGGGCTCTTGTCCAGGCGAGACTCTGCACTTCGGCATAGACTTGTCTGGGTTCCTCTCCGCCCGAAAGCAGAAAGTCCGACCAGGTCAGAGCCTTGATGAACGAGTACTCTCTCGATGTGTCATTTGAATAGTGACAATCGAGGTGAACACTTCTGTTTTCGTTGAAGAATGGGAACGCCGACCGACTCCTTATTTTTTCCATATACTGTTTACGCGCAGAACACTGGCGATCGCGGCTCTCCACAACCACTTATCTCTCAAAACTCGTAGTAACGTTCGTCTTTTTGACATCGTGTGACGCATCAGGCCGGGCTGGCCGTCTGTCTAATGTGACGCTTGTTCTCGCTGACGGTCTTTACGATCCCAGTTGTGACACTGCCATCCGGTTGTACGGTTGGTTTGGTCGCTGTTGCTGGTCGGGACGATCCCGTCCGATGATGTCGCCACAAACGCTGGATTACAGGACGAATTTTGCAACAACGGGCCACTGTCCCACGTTGTGATTAGATCCCAGAGGTCACGTCTTGCAATCTTAATAGTCGTCCCTTTTAGCCAGTCCGGACAATGGTGTACACTTGTGGTGTAAAAAAAAAATAAACACAGCACCAAAAAAGAAGAAAAAAACATTAAGAAAATAAATGAACAAGCCGAACACGCCTGGAGAGCTACGAAGAATGTCTTTATATAAAAAAAAATGTCTTTCTATTCCCAGGAATACAGTTGAAAATGATATACAATCGTCGAAAATGATATACAGTTGTTTAAAATGCTGCTCGTAACGGTGATAGAAAGTTCGCCAAAAGCATCATAGCTTCCAATCGCTAAACGAAATGTTTTGTCTAAGTTTCGTTAGCGTTGAAATAAACAGATCTCTTCAAATTTTCGCCAAAGTCTCTTCACGTATTTCATTAAAGTCTTTTCATTAATTCGCTATAATCAGGACTGTCAATTTTCTGTGTAACTTCTAAAACAGCAAAGTTCTTTCGGGTTCTTGACGGAATCTGACGGAATGTGCCGAATCGGGGTGGCTGCTGGTGGAGAGTGTGGGGGTGTTAACGGCTCTGCCCGAAATCTGAGCTAACTCGCTCTTCAACTCACAAACTGAACTTTTCGTGTCGAGCATCTATTTTTATAATCAATTTCGATCCTCTCTGGGGATCCGGCCGGCTCACAGTCTTCGGCCAATGAAAATCGGTCTCTGCCCACTCGATTTGCGGAAGTTTTTAGCTCAACGAATGAGATTTTGCCAACTCATAGCGGAGCTTAATTCGTTTCGGGTTTATCACGTACTGCCGTGTTCACACCGGCCTTAGCCTTCGGGTGACCTTATCAAATCACTCTGACACTTGTTTTGTCTACGCGTTTTCAGATCAGCGGAATCAACAATTCAACTCCCAAAGAAGGGAAATTTATATGAACATGAAAAAGCGAAATTCATACAAACATGAAAGGCGAGAAATGTATGATTTCCCAAAATAATTAGATATTTATATTTCCAGGATTTTAGAAAGTACTTGATGGCACTAAGATCATTATGTTTTTTTTTCCTAAGCTCACTTTGCGTGGCGCCATAAAACATTAATAACATTGCCATTATAGATTTCTCTCTCTGTTGTTTTAAACCAACTAAAGAAAAGTATTCCCGCGGGAGAAGGAAAAGTATCACCGCGGGAGATAGTGTCACAATCGTGTACGGCCGGATACATCTGTCAATTGCACACGGCGGTCAATTGCTTTTCAAGTCACTTGATTTATTTTGTATTGCTCTTGTCCTGTGTTGATCTCACCTTCGACCGGATGTACCTGTCAATTAGTTCCGCTGTTCATGGTAATATATTACACCTCTTGCTTTCGATATGTCCTGTGAGTGTCAAATTCTCCAATCCCTCTTTCTTTATTGTGTGTAAAAGAAATTTAGCTACCGCTTCCTGGTTCGTAGTGTAACTATCTTTTTTTGTTGCCATTTTCGCTAAAAATTTCCCCGTTTACATGTTCTATCTACGGTATCCTCAGCATCTTTCTGTAGAACCATATTTCGGTTGCCTCCACTTTTCTCCTCATCTGTAAGCAAATTATCCACCGTTCAGTAGATTATTAGTTGACTGATTACACAGCTATGCATCCTTCCTTTCTTCGTGTGGAACGAAATTTTCCCGTTTCTTAATACTTTGTTTAGCTTTTGGAAGGGATTTATTACTTTTCCAATCCGACTTTAGATTTCAATGTTACATTTTCCAATCTCTGTTAAAACTTTTTCTAGATATTTAATTTTTTGTATTTGTTTGATTTTTACATCTCCAATTAGTAGTTCCAATTCTGGACTTTCTCTCTTAGTGACAATCATACGTTTTGTCATTTTAGAATAAATAGTCCTTTCTTCTCGCTTTCCTTTACTCACTTACCTAGGGGTGTCTCTTACTTTTCTTCTATCAACACAATGTCATTTGTCGCCCTCAAGCAAGACATTTTACTGCCACTGTTGTACAGGGGGTTACATAGGAGGGACGTTATGAGAAACAGTGACAGGTATCAGGGGGTGTCAGGAAGTGGGCAAGAGAAGGATGAGAATATTGATGAGAGTGGAGTGAACGGAGAAAGGAGCATGAAAAGGAGGATGCTGTTAGTGAGATAGGAGATGATTATTGACTTTACATTTAAATTCTTGAAGATTGTAGCTGTCGGGGAAGCAAGTAAACGGAATGGAATTTCACGAGAAAAGAAGCTGCTGGAGTAGAATTTTCGTTTATAATTAATTGGTTTCACAGTAAAAGGGTGGGATCTAGTTGCTAATCTTGTGGCACGAGTAAATTCATATTAAGGGAGCACTAGTGAGCTAAGTTTATCGAAGCAGATACCGTAAAAGTATTTGTAGAAAAGACCCAGGGAAGCCACATTGCGCCGGTGAGAAAGTGACAGTATACGAGCTGCCAAGTCAGGATCGATCACATTACAAGTCGGGATCGATCACATTACAAGTCGTAATTGATCACATCACAAGTCAGAATCGATCACATCACAAGTAGAGGTCGATCGGATTACAAGTCGGAATCGATTACATTACAAGTCGGGATCGATTACATTACATGTCGGATTCGATCACATTACAAGTAGAGGTCGATCTCATTACAAGTCGGAGTCGATTACATTAAAAGTCGAGATCGATTACAAGTCGGGGTCGATCACATTAGTCGGAATTGCTCACATTGCTAATTTGGATCGATCATATTACAAGTCTGGATCGATCACATTACAAGTCTGAATTGATCACATTACAAATTGGGATCGATCACATTACAAGTCGATGTCGATCACATTACAAGTCGGAATCGATCACATTACATGTAGTGATCGATCACATTAAAAGTCGAAATCGATTACATTACAAGTCTGGATCGATTACAAGTCGGAATCGATCACATTACATGTCGGGGTCGATCACATTACAAGTCTGGGTTGATCACATTAAAAGTCGAAATCGATTACATTATTAGTCAGAATCGATTACATTACAAGTCTGGGTCGATTACAAGTCGGAATCGATCACATTACAAGTCGGAATCGATCACATTACAAGTCGGGGTCGATCACATTATAAGTCGAGATCGATCACATTACAAGTCGGGATTGATCACATTACAAAACGTGTTCCTCGTTGTTTGTCCAAATCCAGCATCAGTATATAACAACTGACCGTGTGCCAATCTAAGTTAATAAATATTTACCATAATGAAGATCAAAGTCACTAGCTAAACAAATAAGTCGAATTGAGAAGTTAACTGTTGCTCTGCAACAAGCGCCCTTCGTCAGGACATCGCTCACCGGTATTCATAGCGACAGTCTCAGCGACCCCTACCACCGGAATATTTGATTGGATGCTTATTATCAGTCATCGATATCAATCGGGGTGAGTTGTTGGCGGGGAGGAATCTGACAATAGATCAGATTCTTTAAGGTGGAAGGGAGAAGTTGTTTTGGTTAGAGATACAAAATAACTTATTAGAATCTGCATCAGAAACGTTCGGTCAAACGAGGAGAGGCAGAAAGTTAAAAAAAAAACATGGTAATAAATAAAACGTCTTGCTGGGTTCATGCCCTTCCAAAAGAGAATCACATCTCAGAATCCGTTCCCCAACTTCCGTCCACATCAATGATAGCATCACAAAAATAGCTAAATGGACGCGCCATTTAATTGCCGGCCAAAGCCCCGTGTCATTGGGCACGTAAGCAGACGACCATTTTGTGTGAATTGATGATGAGACGAACGATTATAGCAAAATCCTTTCGGCTTTGGAAATATCGTTTTTCTTTTGTTTTGTTAATTTTTTTTGTTTTGTTTTGTCTTTTTTTATTTATTTATTTATTTTTGTCCTTGTCTTCGTAATACGAACAAACAAACATGATGGGGTGGAGAAGTCAGCCCTATCATGCATATATTGATGCGTACACCAGCGCATGCGCACTGGTATGTTCGTTTGCATCAGATCAAAAATGCACGGATTCGGCCGTGTATTTAAGCGAAGAATTTTATTGTTTTTCTTCATTGCTTTTAACAATGCAAATAGCTCATTTCTGCCACTATGAATAGAATAGATAAGTTATTGAACTGGAGACATATGAATCGTGTTCGCTCGCCATTTTTATGATTGCATATAGAGTCATTTTCATTAAAATAGAAAAAGAAGGTTTAAAACACGGCGGCTCCTGACCTCTGCTAAGTTCACGTAAAATTATTTACTGAAAGAATTCACGTTACAATGTTATGATTACACGACAAGCATTTAACGTAAAAAATGGCCATCATTAGTAAACATCTATGCATATTAGGCCATGGTTTATGGGTGCACCTCCAACAATGAAAATGGCCATAGTACAGCAGCTAATAGCTCCTCAAAGACATAAACCTAAAATCTCTATGGAGAAAAATGGTTTGTAATTTTCATTACTACAAAAAAAAACAGCGTCCTGGGTATGACCCCAGGTCCACCATAACCCGGGGTACAAGAGCCTGCTATGGGCAAATAGTTAATGCCAAAACTGTGTTCAAAAGTAACACTATGAAATTGCGTTAAAAAAAAGACAGCATAAAACAGCATAGTATTAATAAAAAAAGGCCCCAAACGTAATAAAACAAACCTTTTTCATTAAAATGTTTATATTATTATTAAGAGAAAATATCAAAGTATTTTTTAATTATTTTATAAATTTTTTAATCGCTTCTAACATTTTCGAAATTTTGTCAGAAAATTTTGTTTTGATTTGAGTTAGCGGTTAAACGAACGTTACGAACGTTACAATGGAAAACGTAATGAGTGCATCACCTACTTTATTTTTTTCGGTGACTAACACATTAATTTGGAAATTCTCGCAAAAGTCAAATAATTGTCGGATTTTAATGAAACTTTCAGTGCTCATTCACAAATGAATGAAATTATTTTTTAAATAAATATTTTTTACAAATCTTGGTAAAAATACATTTTTTTTAACTCTGTTACCCCCGCCTCCATGTAAATCTATAAAATTGCAAAATTGGCTGCAAAATAGTTTTTATTAGTTAAACGCAGGACTCATTGGGGAATATAAATCGTCTATTTTTTTAAATTTTAAATTTAAGGACATTAGCTGAAAATCTGCTCCGAAGAGTAAAATAAAAAAATGCAATAAAAGTTTGCTTTAATTTAATTTGATAAGCTTTTAATTGTTGAAATAAATAATAATAATTAAGGACATTTTAGTCCGGAGAAAAAAACTCGATTACTAATAAAATTTTAAAAGAATTGTTTTCATTTTTTTTTATTATAATAATTCATAAAGTTTTAAAAATATTTTTAAAATCTTTCAAAGAACTGTTGTGTTTAGATTTTTTTTAGGTTAAGAATTGATAATTATATTGTCCATCGAAAATTGAAAAGTTTAATGAAAATCGTTTTGCAGAAATATTTTAAAAAGAACTTAAACTTTTTTTGTGCATTTGATTTTTTTTTTTGTATGGTA
>JBBBDQ010001296.1:1380000-1447500 GCA_037127315.1 Ascarosepion bandense | reverse complement strand
ACAGGTGTAGAAGCTCATCCCTTGTTCCCTGTTTAGGACGTGGTTTCCGGCTTTCTCTTTTCCAATCTATTCACTCTTACGTAGCCCCCTGCACACCAGTGGCCTTACCGCCTTGCTCGGGGTGATGTGATTTTTTAAAAAATTGCTTTGCTTGAACAGTATTTTTCTCATCAGAAAGTAATGTCTCATGTCTTAACTGTTGTTTCCGACGGAGCAGAGTCCAAATAACACCTATCAAGCCATTGCTTTGCTTGAACAGTATTTTTCTCATCAGAAAGTAATGCTTTATCAACACACGAAATTCAGATTTTTCCATTGCAAAAATAGCTTCACTTAAATAACTGTAATTTATAAACTAATAATCCAATTGGACCCAATTTTGTCGCGTGCCATTTGAAGGTTAGTACTTCATAAAAATCATATGGATATTTTTATTAGTGGCACCATCTATACATCAGGCTCGGGACTTATTGAGTGATGTGCTACATGATTTGTATTAAGCTTTTCAATTTTCGATTTGTAAATATAGTCTTTACTTAATAAATTAATAATCGAAGACACCAAGTGCCTGAAAGACATTTAAAAGATGTTTGAAATTTTATAAATCATCATAATAAGCAAAGGAAAAAATGAAAACAATTCTTATAGAAATTCACTATTTATCGAAATTTTTTTTCTCCAGAATATGATATCCTTACTATATATTATTTATAAAATCAATTAAAAGTTTATCTAAATTAAAAATCGCGTAGTTTTAATGCATTTTTTATTTTACTATTCGGAGCAGACTTTTTTTTTTTAATAATCTTGTGGCCCCAAGTAAGGCATTTTACTTCCACTGTTGTGCAGGAGGTGACATGGTAGGAAAGTTATGAGAAAGGTTACAGGGGTTGTCAGGAAGAGAGTAGGAGAGGGAAGAGAGTACTGATGAGAGTGGGGTGGACGGAGAAAAAAGCATGAGAGAGAGGATGTAAGTTAGTGAGACAGGAGATGACTATTGACTTTACATTTAAATTTTTGGAGATTATAACTGTCGGGAAAGCAAGTATGCGGAAGGGAATTCCACAGGAAGGAAGTGCGAGAAAAGAAGCTGCTGGAGTAGAATTTGCGTTTACAATTTATCGGTTTCACAGTAAAAGAGTGGGACCTAGTTGCTCGAGGAAATTCATGTATAGAGGGTACCAGTGAGCTAAGTTCATTGGTGCAGAAGCCGTGAAGTATTTGTAGAAGAGATACATGGAAGCCACCTTGCGTGCCAAGTCGGGATCGATCACATTACAGATTCTCCGTTGGATTTGGTCGAGGACACCGACGTAGATAGCAGGAGCACCCGACCAAATATGGCAGCAGTATTCAATTCACGGGCAGATGGTAGATTTGTATATGTGCAGGATTGTCTCGGACGGGAAAAACTTCCTGGCCCTGCACAGAGAACCGACTTTCTTAGCAGCGGATTTAGCTATGGATTCTTTATAGTTATTCCACTTGAGGTCTGATGTGAGAGTTAATCCGAGGAGGCGCAGTGTTTTACTTTCAGGGAGAGAAGCCTGATGAGTGTTAATGGGCGGGAGAAACGATTGTTTGTGATGCTTAATAGATAGCAGCTTCGTTTTGGAAGCATTAACATTTACGAGCCATTTCTTACCCCAGTCCACCACGGACTGGAGGTCGTTTTCAATCTGGGCAGCGAGGTTTGCTTTGTCAGCCTCGGCAGACTTTAGAAAAAAAATTGCATGATTTACATTTCCCAAAGAGTTCTGCATTTAACTAATAAAAAAACGTACTCATTTAACTACTAAGTTTGAAATAATGTGAGACAAAGAAATAACATCATTAAGTAGAAAGAACAATAAAAGAATATTCTATCAATTCTTATGTCTACTACTAGTAAAGTTTGTTCACGAACAATTCTTCTTGTCAGAATCCATCATGCACATTTGTAAATTTACCTTTCGTTGGTCCATTGAATATGGCTGCCATATCTGTGGAATATTTTGAGATTCTTGACAAAATTCAAATAAGATTCTGTAATGTAATTAGCATCTTCATTTAAATCCATTTCTCACCAACTTGACGTAGATTTCGTCTCTCTTTTCTACAAATGTTTTCATAGCAACTGTTCTAAAGGGCTTTTCTCTTTACTGCTTCGGCTACACTAAATGAATATAATGAAACTGATGAATTTATGCGTGCTTCTTGATTGGCACAACTTTACCGTGTAACACCCCAACGGACTGTCCGAACAATTTCTCCGGCGGCCTTTCTCCACGCTGTGATGTTGCCGGGAGTTTGTTGAAAATGTCTGAGCCTCAAGCTGGGGGTACAAGATTAAACTATAAGGAACGAACTTCCACAACTTGGATGAGTTGAAAGGATGCTTTATTTCGTTTAGAGTTAGCCTTTTCGGTTGGGGCAGGCCAATGTGACACAGCTTTAACTCTAATTAATGGAGATCAACAAATCCGAACTGACCGAAACAAGACAAACGGAGGTTCACTTCACTCAACTGACTGACTAACTTAACTGACTCTCTCACTCTACTGATCGGCTCGGAAAAATCACCTGTATTTATTTAAAACAATCCGGAAGTGACTAAAGACCCCCAGGCTAAAATAAAACTAAAAGATAAGCATTGGCGACTGTAAGTCCGAAATTTCAAGGTACTTAAATTTTCCTTCTTTTGATGTGTAAACATCTTGCGAACTTAGTATTTTTTCCAGGATTTTTTTTTTGTTTATCTTTTTATCTTAATAAAGCTTCCGCCGCAAAATTCTTAATGTGTGGCCAAGATACAGTAAAAGACAGCCTTTGACCTGGTCATTCAAAAACCCACCTCCCGAACTCTATTTCCTGAACTTTATCTCTTTATCACATTAAATCACTGAGTCAAATATTTACCGGAAGAGTGATAGGATTTAAAACAGTAATCTGACACCCTTGTCTCTTCCACAATTTTCTTCATAATTTTTTTCACTTTTGTTAAATATGTTTTTAAACTATTTTCTATTCTTAACCATTTTCTATTTTAATCGATTATAATAAAATACATATTTTACAAAGCACCTTAATATACGCCTAGTTATCGTGTCACTCTGTTTAACTAGCTAGATGCAACCGCCTTTTTCTATTCTAACAGTTTCTTTTCTCGCCTATGGAAATCCCTTCCGATTTCTTGCTTCCCTGTCAACTACAATCTTTAAAGAAACTAAATACAACAGCATTCGCCATCTATTCTGTTCCTTTATTTGTTCTCACTTATCACTAAAGTCTTTTCATTCTCTCTCACTTCCTGCAACCCCCTAGGTCTTAGTGGCATTGTTTTTTTGCTTGGGGTGAAATGGTTTTTAAAAATAGCTTGAAATCTCTCTTCTTATATAAGAAATTCACATTTCATTCCATTCGTAATTCAATGCGTAAGCACATGCTTTGTAAGTGGCCCCTTTTTGGTAGGTGCGTCTTACTCTACTGCAGAGGACACCGTCGGCATAACTGCTATGTTATAATTACGGAAAGGATGCATACTGTTGCATTTTTTATAGATATTTTTTGTTGAATTCATTAAAGACATTTTTGTACTTTCTGTTTGAATCCATTCATTTTCTCCCTCTGCCACCAAAGACATCACAATTTACTTAAAGATTAATTTGAAATAAAATCCATAAGACTCATACTTAGAATCCTCTAATACTTTATAACACTGAACAATACTGTTATGGTACCCTCCTACGAGGAATGGACTCTTCCTCGTGGTATATATGATTTTTTTTAGCTACACATCCGATATCTATTTTAACTATTCATTATTATCACGAAAAATAATTATTTTTTGCCCCAAGGAATTTTTTTATGATTTTATTTTAAATATATTTAGACAGTTATTTTTTCCGATATTTATTTAAGCCATCTATATACACATTATCATCACTGGACATTCAGTTTTTATTTTTTATTTCTGAATGACTTTGTTCAAACAATTTTTCCTCTTCTTATGTGCAACCAAAAACAAAACATCTTGCATTCTAACAACGTAGCAAGCAGAGATTAGGACACAGGCCTGGACCTGATCAACTTTGGCTGGGTCAATCTGGGGAGAAGCTATGATGTTTGCAAAGGAACGAAACCGTCAATAAACCAGTGTAACGTCACTGATGATGTGTCCTAACCGCATCTAAATGATATATTTTTCAAATTACCTGCGTGACTTCCGCAGAGCAGTTAACAAAGGCAGTGGACAACTACTAGTCAGGCAATAAGCAGCGTATATTACCTTCGTACTTATTTCTATTTATTTATTATTAACCCTTCCTTTGAAAATTTTATTTCTTGTTATACCAATACCCAGTTTTGAACCTACCTTCTTGTTCCGTGTCTTACTTCCAGCACAAACCGATCACTACAACTTTTGCTGCGAAGTTTCGCCATAACGTCCAGAATGACGAATATTCACAACAAATACTAAAAATGTCCTTTCTTCTTTTGCACTTTCTCTCTTTAAATCTATGTTAATTTTAGAAACTACAGGACTAAGCAGTATCAACCGCTAATTAACCAACAAGCTAATGCTTCAAACTCAGGTTATTAAACACCTTTACCTGTTTTTACTCGTTCCTCTAGTAACTTCAAGTACCTTGATTGACCTAATATTTAATATAATCATTTATATTTGATAAATAGTTTATAATTTAATAAATTTGTCGTCGTCTTCGGCTTTATCTCATATTCGAATCCAAGAATTTAATTTCTCCATTGCAGATCGCTTCCTTTATAATGATGGCTTTGATTACGAAATTCGCTGTCAACGAGCAGGTTCAGGACTAGGGGCTTCTAGTCTCACCAAAACCTGCTCCCGTCATCGATTCTCATTTGCCGTTTGGCTTTGCAAGAGTTGGTTGGAAAGGAAAGAAAGTCAGAGGAGGAGAGAGGGCTGATGATGTGAATTTGTTGAAGTTGGAACTCATCTTGCTAGGAAGTGACTCACATATTTGATTTCATGACATTCCTCTGCGGTACATATGTAATGAGACATGAAGAATCCACATGATTTGCATTATTCGGACTATTGTCCTCATCTTTCTTGCCATTTGTACAGCGTTTCGGCCGTTGTACGCTCCGGCCTTCTTCGGGTGCATACCTCTTTTTATGCATGCTTACTTTGTGTATTTGTCTATATTTCTGAAATGAGGTTGTATTTTACAGTATTTACATTATTCGGCGGACTATTGTCTTCACCTTTGTTGCCATTTGTACGACGTTTCGGCCGTTATACGCTCCGGCCTTCTTCAGGTGCTGGGAATTTCGAACCGAACGCTTTATTATAATCACAGGGGTATATCATTCTCATTCCTTGCATAGTAATGAATTGATTGAAGGCCGGAGCGTACAACGGCAGAAACGTCGTACAAATGGCAACAAAGATGAGGACAATAGTCCGAAAAAATTAAATACTGTAAATACTACCTCATCTCAGAAATATAGACAAATAGAATGAGCTATTATTAAACGTCATACAAATGGCAACAAAGATCAGGACAATAGTCCAAAAAAAGTAAATACTGTAAATACTACCTCATCTCAGAAATATAGACAAATAGAATGATCTATTATTAAACGTCGTACAAATGGCAACAAAGATCAGGACAATAGTCCGAAAAAAGTAAATACTGTAAATACTACCTCATTTCAGAAATATAGACAAATAGAATGATCTATTATTAAACGTCGTACAAATGGCAACAAAGATGAGGATAATAGTCCGAATAATGTAAATTTTTTTTTTTAATAAGCGTTTCACCCCGAGCAAGGCATGTCACTGCCACTACTGCGCAGGGGCTACATAGAGTGGAGAAAGGATGATTAAATATAGGAAATGTCAGAGGGTGGGTGATAGGCGGGTAAGGATACCGAGAATGAGGGTTGGGTAGACGAGAGTGTTCTGAGAATAATTGGGAGTTAGTGTGATAGGAGGTGTCTATTGACCCTACATTTAAACACCTGGAGATTGTAGCTGTCGGGAAAGCAGACTTGTGGAAGGGAGTGCGAGAAAAGAAGCTGTTGGAGTAGAATTTATGGTTACATCTTATTTGTTTAACTGTAAAAGGGTGGGGCCTAGTTGCTAATCTAGTATCTCGTGTAAATTCGTGCTTAGGCGGCACCAGTGATCTAAGCTCATCGGAGCAGAAGCCATGAAAGTACATGTAGAAGAGGCACAGGGAAGCCACATCACGCCGGTGAGAGAGTGGTTGCAGCTGGTCTGCCAAGTCAGTATCAACCATGTTACAGATCCTCCTTTGTATTTTGTCAAGAAGCCCAAGGAGAGCAGCAGGGGCACCCGACCAGATATGGCAGCAATATTCAATACACGGGCGGATGGTAGATTTGTATATGTGCAGAATAGATTCAGGTGGGAAAAACTTCCGGGAACTGCACAGTAAATACTGTAAATACTACCTCATCTCAGAAATATAGACAAATAGAATGATCTATTATTAAACGTCATACAAATAGCAACAAAGATGAAGGCAATAGACCGAATAATGTAAATACTGTAAATACTACCTCATCTCAGAAATATAGACAAATTCAGAATCCAGTGACGAAACTGCATTGAACTCATGCTGACTGTACTCTTACATTTTAAACAAGTTGGGCTTGCGTGGTCCAACATCTCTGTGTTCAATGTCATCGCGAGTTCTAAACTCCTGGTATGGCAATCCTTGGCGGTAAGGTCGAAAAGGGCCCAGACTAAGCACAACCAACCTTAAAGACTCCAACCGTAGAACAAGCAGATTAAGATTACAACAGATTTCAACGGTTAAATCGGTGGACAAAGAGAGCAAAGCATGACGGAAATAATTTATAAATAATAAATACTCAATATAATAATAATCAACTAAAAAGCTGTTGATCACCTCAAAAGGAACAACCTTTGAGCGACACACAATACGATTTTCGGTCGGCTCGGTCCATCGCTGATATCCTAAATGCGATCACTCACAGAATGACTGAGGCATTTGACAACAAATACATCTCAAGAATGATAGCATTCTTCTTCTTCTTCCTCTATGTGCCCTCTCCTTTCATGACATAGGCAATCATGGCTTTCCATGTATCTCTATCCCTGGTGGCTCTTAGCACGCTTTCTCCTGCTACGCCACACAACCCTCGTTCTGTCATCCACCTGATCAGGCTCTTCAAATATGTTATCCATTGCTTTCCCCTGTCTCTTTTCCCCTCTATCTGGCCTGTTAGTATCAGGTTCTCCAAGCCCTCCTTCCTCATTGCATGTCCCAGGAACTTTAGCTGTCGCTTTCTGATGCTCAGTATTAAACTCATTTTCGTTTCCATCCTTTCCAAAATTTCATCATTGCTCACATGCAATGATATCTGCAGCATTATTCTATAGCACCACATTTCAATTGATTCAAGTTTTTCCTTCATATTTGATGATATTGTCCAGCATTCACTGTAATATTGAAGAACTGACATCGCATAGCAATCCAGTACTCTTTTCGTTGTTTCTAGCAAAATTTCCTGTCTCTTAATACTCTACTTAACTTCTGGAACGTGTCCTTGGCCATGCCAATTCGCCTTCGGATCTCTGTGTCGCACTTTCCGTCTTTTGTTAAGTATTGAAATTTTTGTACTTGTTTGATTTTAGGTCCCCGCACCTGTATTTGGCATTTTGGGCTGCTCTTTTTGCTGATGACTATGCATTTGGTTTTCTTGCAGTTTATTTGTAGTCCATTCTTGTCACTCTCTTCAGCTGCCTTCTATAAGAGTTCTTGTAGTTTCCTTTTCATGTCTGCTATCAGCACTGTATCATCTGCGTACCTTATGTTGCTCAAATTGTGGCCTCCTATGACAAATTCTGGCATAACTTCTATGGTCCTCAGAACAGACTCGCTATCCAAGTTGAATAGATCCGGTGAAAAGACACATCCTTGTCTTACGCTCCTTTCTATCTTTGTAAATCTGCTGAATTCATTACTTGTTCGTATGCAGGCGGTTTGCTGACAGCAAAGATTCCTGATTACTCTTAGGTCTTTCCCAAATATGTCGAGGCTGCTGAGCATCTCCATCAATTCTTTGTGGCGTATTTTGTCAAATGCCTTTTCATAATCGATAAAACATACGTACAAGTCCTTCTTCATTTCGGAGAGCATCCTAATCATAAATATGGCGTGACTTGTTCCAGTGTCTTTGACGAACCCACACTGTTCTTGTCCTATCTCTGTCCTGATTCTGCTTCTCGCTCTATTCATCAGGATTCAGACGATCAGATTTGTAATGTGGCTCATTAAACTAATTGTTCGGTGGAGTTCGTACCTGGCTTCTTAGTCAGTGTTATGAAGATCAACCTGCTGAGGTCATTTGGTATTACAGCACTATTATAAATTTCATTTACTATTTCTGTAATTTTCTCTATGCCAAATTCTTCCAGGGCTATCAGCAGCTCTATTACAATGCCATCTGGTCCAGCTGCTTTGGTTCTATTCAGTTTGGCTATTGCAGCTTCCACTTCGGAATTTAATATTTCCGGTCTGTCCTCATCTTTGTGTATTATCGGTTGCTCTCTCTTGTCATGGAAAAGATCTTTTATATATTCTTCCCATCGCTGGAGTATTTCCTCTTTCGCCAATATGATCGTTTCATCCTTGGATTTTATACATCATGTTGAGGAGCAGGATTTTTGTCCTGTCAGTTCTCTTATTCCTTTATTAGTCCTGCTCAATCTCTCTACTTCTGCACGTCATTGAGCCGTTCCTCATTAGCCTGTGTAGCCTTGTGTAAAAGGATTGGTAATCGCTGAAAGAACCAAGTTTTTAGAAATAAAATAAACACTAAATGAGTACATTCAAAATACTTTGACAATATGAGGCATAGAGGGTTACTGCACAAGCCCTCCAGATATGAAATCTCTAGAAGAGTTTTCTTTATTATAATATCCTTCTTAACAGGTAGGTCTCCTGAAAGTAGTTGTTAATGGCCAATCATTGGAAGCCCAAGCGATTAACGCAGGCGTCCCCGCAAGGTTCGCTTCTCGAGCCAACCCTCTTTCTACAAAAAGGATCTTCCTAAAAGAATACTCCGATCATTCGTGGATATTTATGCTGATAATACAATAGCATATAAGTGCACCTCCCAAACCCTCGATGACCAGAGCTTCGCAGCTGATCTCTCCTCTGGCCGAAATCTAACAGATCAGAGTGGAAGAAACTGATCGATCACATGCCTTGCTTGGGGTGAGATGATTAAAAAAAAAAAAAAAAAAAAAAAAAAAATTCAATAACACGAAAGCCAATCAGATCCATAATCCTGGTGAATGGATGTCCCCTCAGGGAGGCACTCTACACCGTGTGCTTATCGGGGTTTAAAATCTACCCAGACTGTGTGGAAATCGTGCATACAATCCATCGATCAATATGCTGAACGAATGGTCGGTTATCTGTACCGCACTAGTAAGCACTTAACTCCTTTACAAGAGGTAGGATTACTGCCGCCATATATGAGAAAAGTTACCCAGTTCACACTGTCGATAGTGTCCAAAAACATCTCCGTAACCTTAAAGGTGAAGAATTATTTCCCCCCTTACAACACCATTTCTGAGAGACGAAACGTCGCAAAGCTCTCGCTGCTCTAACACTAATTCCATGGAAATTCTTCTGACGAACTACATTCCTTGTTCCACCAGTTCTAACCTTCACGGCCTCGACCGCCATTCTACACACATTGTGGTGAACCATCCTCTATTCGTTTGGTGAGGTGCAAGTAAATTCTTGCCCCGAACTACTGCTTAGTGCTTCTCCAATCACTAAAATCTTAACATGTTCAAGTCTAGAGTTAATCATTATTTCTACACAAATCCGTATAAGCTGCGCCGCTTATATGTAGCTCTCCAACTCGAGTGGCCCTCAGGCCTTGTACAGGGTGAATAAATATTTTCTTTGAATCCAGTGTAACAAATGAACGTTTCAAGGGAAGTAACTTTAAATGTGAAATAACTAATTATCTCCCTTGCACAGACAACCTAAACACGTTTGATTTTTAATAGTTACCGCCACTCATTTTCGATGACTAACTTTTAAATTGAATTTTTAAAAATAGGTTTTCTTGAAACTTTTATTTTAGTTTGAATTGAAAAATTAAATTTACTAT
This sequence comes from Ascarosepion bandense, assembly GCA_037127315.1. Taxonomy (NCBI): domain Eukaryota; kingdom Metazoa; phylum Mollusca; class Cephalopoda; order Sepiida; family Sepiidae; genus Ascarosepion; species Ascarosepion bandense. The sequence goes on along the minus strand of JBBBDQ010001296.1, from coordinate 1,437,345 downwards.
TTCCAGTTATCAAAATACTCTGATGTATTTCAAATAGAAATTATGTAGATTGGAATATAACATTTTCCAATTTTTCGGTCGACACATTTGTAAACAAAAGTTAATTCTCGGATTTAAAAATCATGCAAAAATAAAAGGATGCATCTGTGACACGCTATTTTTAGAAGTTTAGCAAATTTAATGTTAAATGAATCCGATTTACACAAGTATTACTTGTTTGTAGCAAGAAATTTAGAATAAAACTATTTCTTAAACACAGAGTTGAACTTTCTGATCTTTACCCAGTATTTAAAATGTGATGACAGCTTGACAGATGCAAGTGTATGGGGGTCACAAATGACATAATTGTACAATTTTTTTTCCTCTAAGAAGAAGAAACCGTGAAACACAAGATCTTTTAATGTACACATAGAAACTACAATACAAAAAAAAAAAAACTTCAAATATACAAAAAATTAAAAGAAATTAATTTAAAAATACGAAGGCTAGAGGATTTGTATTAAACTTTTCAATTAGTAAATGTAATGTTCACTTAATAACAAGAAATATTTGAAGTATTTTTAAAATATTTCTGAAACTTTATAAATTGAAATAAAAAGAAAAATTTTTTTAAAAATGAAAACAATTTTAAAATTTCATTATTAATCAAAAACTTTTCTTCTTCCGACTATAATATCCTTAATTTATATTATTTATTAAAGCAATTAAAAACTTTTCAAATTAAATGTCAATTTTATTGAATTTTTTTATTTTACCATTCAGAGCAGACTTTTGGTAAAAGAGGCTGAATGGTTCTAAAAAATAATAGATGATTTACAATCTCCAGTGAGTCCTGCATTTAACTAATGAAACCAATTTTCCCAACAAAATTTAATGAATTTACATGGAGGCGGAGTAACTTCTTCAAATCATATACATTGGAATTTTAAACCAAACTCTTTTAGTCCACTGGGATAGATTGTTCTAGTTCTATCTGTCATGCCTTTTTCGGATTTCAGTTAATTTCCCTTGATAACTCCAGCCTCTAAGTTTTTGTTTACCTTTACTGTGGCCAAGAATTGAACTTACAACTCTTTGGATCATTTTTGGATCACTCAACCATCTTTTTTATTACTTGGGCCATAAAAGGTTCAGTTTGAAATTTCAACATAAATCACCTGAAAAAGATTGGAGTATACAACAGCCAAAATAATGTCAATATGGCAATTAAGATCGTCCAAAGAATGAATATATATCAGTATAACCCGGATATAAGAGAGATTTTCTCTGGTCCCAAATTAGAGCCTGTGGTAACGTATATAAAAGTAGACCAAACCCAAATATAAGAGAACTTTCATATCAGGGTTACACTGTGTGTGTGTGTGTGTATGTGTGTGTATATATATATATATATATATATATATATATTATTTATTTTGGGTTTTATTAAAAATCTAAATAAAAGATTAAAAAAAAAGAAATGGGTGTATACAGTAATGGCAGTGCCAAATAAAGTTAAGTGTAAAGAAAAAAAATATATCATTGTTTTGACATACCATTCTTTTTGTGAGCATGTTTGTCAAACTTTGCCAAAGTTTCATTTCCGGCAGCAATTGCTTAAAATGAGAATCAGTATTATCATATTTCAACAAGGTTGGAAGCCTCGCTTTTGTACAGTAGCTGTTTGGGATTTCTTTAAATGGATGATTTCCCAATTATTCAATCAGACATAAAAAGCAAGAGCCTGTGGGCAGCTAGATTGGACCAGTTCGGATTTCTTTACCTGTGACAAAATTAATCTTTTGCTCTGCCACAGAAGGTGACTGATCCCGAAATTTAAATGTTTCAATTTTATCGCTATAGCAACAGAAAACAACAAGAGTGACATTGCAATTGAAAGGCCTTAAAAAAAGAAAAAAAAATTATAAAATAAAATAAATTTCAATGTTCAAATCAGTTGTATGACCATTTCTACATGAAAACCCTAGGAGAAATTTCACGCATCATCAGCAACTTCTTTATTCCAAAATAAACCAAGATATATTACTGGCAAAAGTTAAGAAATACATCACAGAAAAATTATACGGGTGGGATTAATAAGAAAGTAGACAGAAATCAATGTATTTTCAGATTTTTGGAAAACCTTACTTTTAAACCGAGTTAAGAGTTGTAAATTAAAAATTTAGCCTTGTCTGGCTCTAAGAAATGGAAGGGAAAAGCTAAAGAAAGAAAGAAGTGAGAAGGGGTGGTTGACAGGGATGTAAGCTAAGAAGAAAAAAAAAAAAAAAGGAAAGAAAAAGGAAAAAAGAAAAAAATTCATCTCCACAGAAACATTAGCAGACGTGTTGACAGATAAATCATAGCGGTTTTTGGTTTAAATAAATGGCATGAAGTTATTAGAAAAATAAACTGGGAGGGGGGGGGGGCGTGACATATAATTTTTTTTTTTTTTTTAATCATATCACCCCAAGCAAGGCGATAATGCCACTGATGCACAGGGGGCTATGTTAGGCAAAGAGAAAGCCGGAAACCACATCCTAAACAGGGAACAAGGGATGAGCCTCTTCACCTGTTCAATAAACGTGGGTGGAGTGTGAATCATATAATGTAATTAATATTAATTAGGATAAGAAAAATAGTAATATGAAAAATATCAGCCAAAGACTGCAAACTTCCGCCAAGCGATTAACAAGAGATGATTATTAAAATGAGAAGTGATAACTACAATGAATTTGATCTCTCTCAAAATTAAAGGGACGTAATTTAGTATTTAAAATGGTCTAGGGGAAGTAATTCACTATTTGGCATGTGAAACGTCAATTTTTATATGAAACCAGGAAGATACCCCAGAATCTTCATTCAGTACAGGATCAAACACAAAAGTTAGAACCTAATCAGTTTGTGCCAGTCATGAGGCTGGCCACCCCTGAAAGTTTCATCCGAATCATTTTTTTAATCATATCACCCCGAGCAAGGCGGTAACGCCACTGATGTGCAGGGGGCTACGTAGGAGTGAAAAGATTTGGAAAAGAGAAAACCGGAAACCGCATCCTAAACAGAAAACAAGGGATGAGCCTCTACACCTGTACAATAGACGTGGGTGGAGTGTGAACCAGGCGATTGCTTAGTCTATCTACTCCAAGGGAATTTTGAGTTATCCTGACCAGACAGACAAAGTGTGGCCATATACAAAACAGAGGTATCTCATTTTCGATATCACCACTAAATTGCTGAAACCACCACCCAAGTATAAAGGAAAAAGGCCCCAAACTTAATCCATCAAAATGGATATTTTTAAGAGGAAAGATCAAAATATTCTTTCATTATTTCTTAATCCTTTTTAACACGTTTGAAACTTCGATAAAAAAAATAATCTTGTTTTGATTTTTGCTAACGGGTAACCAAATATTTATGAGAGTTTACAATAGAAAATGTAAATATTATGCAACTCCCCCACCCCCACACTTCCGTGAGAAACATTAAATGTGGAAATTCTTGCAAAAATCAAATAATTATCAAGATTTCATTTAACTTTCAGGACTTATTCACAAATGAATTATTTACTTACTGGAAATAATAAATTTAATCATTTATCTTTCTATTAAAACTAAAATAAATTTCAAGAAAATGTTCTCATTTTGTAAACTATGGTGACCATACACGATACATGCTATGGCGATGATGTCTCGAAAGAGACATGCCTGACTGGGCAGAAGATTATCCCGCAGTAGGTTGCCATTGCTTTCTGTGGTAGACTGGTTGCCGACCAAGGCTATAGAACCCAATCTGTCCTGTTATTTAACCTATAACTGGAAGGAATAGATGTATTAATACCTTTCCCAAGGGTATTTGCGCCTAAGTGAATGCAATGAATTCAACTGGAATTCGAACTCGGCTCTCCGATTTCTCGTTCTGAGCCGATGACCAATGCACTACAACACACATATAGTATCAAGTAAATGAAAATTATTTTAAAAATAGTTCGGCACTTCTACATTTAATAATCTCTGCAATTTTGGACTCGTAAATTTTGTTTCCACTTAATTATTATATAACCTCCAGGGAACAAACAAATACAGAATTTTACAATATTTTAAACTATTAAATCGTTATAATTGAAATGTAAAAATTCATTATTCATTAAAATTTTTTTTTATTTCTTCAGATAATAATGTCCTTAATATTATTTATTTACAAAAGCAATTAAAAGCTTTTCTAATTAAGCAATGTCATAGTTTTATTGGATTTATTATTTTTCAATTCAGAGTAGATTTTCATTTAGTTGGGCACTAATAAAAAGAGTAGGTGATTTACAGTCTCCAAAAATTGTCAGGGAACAACAATGTTATGTGCAAAATTTCATGAAATTTGGGGAGAGAGAAAGGGCAATACATTAAAAAAAAAAAATTCATTCATTTGTGAATAAGTCCTGAAAATTTCATTAAAATCATAATTATTTGATTTTTACAAGAATTTCCAAATTAATGTGTTTTCTATGAGAGAGAGAAAAAAAAAAAAAAAAAATGCACACAGGGGTGGGATCAATGTCAAGAGTAGGCGACGACGTAAACAAAAGAAGATTTTAACCAAAATTTCCGTGTTAGAAAGGATTAAAAAAATACTTTGGTTTTTCTTCTAAATAATAACATGAACATTTTGACGATAGAACTTTATTTTCGTTAAGTTTGTAGCCTTTTTCATTACACTATGTTGTTTTTCCCGCAAATTACTAGAGGTACCTACTTCAGAGTATTTTGCTTACTCAAAATAAACATTCAACCCTTTAGCTTTTAATTAAAAGCTAAAATGAAAGCATATTTAGTTTAAAATATTTAAATCTTAGGCATTGCTTTTAATGGAGACACCTAATCCATATAGCTATAGCAACCACCCCCATTCCTGGCAGCTTGAAAAAGAAAAAGAAAAAAATTTTTTTTTCTTTCAGATATTTTATTTTTTTCCATTTATACAGTTCAACTTTTTAGATGATTCCAATCTGAAATGGAAAGAAAAAAGGAATTAACACCAAAATTCAATTTTGTAGAGAAATATTTTTTTTAATTAGGCCCAATAAGTTTTTAATTATTTTAATTTTTATTGCAACTACAAGACAATAAGTGAAACTAATTTGCACCCGCCTCCGAAAGCCTTTTGTACCGTGACAGCTACTACTGCTATTCAATACTCTTTACTAAGACTAATGTATCTAAAACAAGCAAATGAGTATACCAAACATTTGAGACAGCGAAGAAAGAAGAAGTCTATATGGTTAGATTTATTTTTAATTATCTGCAGAGGTTATAATGATAAACAGCAATTGCTAGTAACAAATATCTTTTATTTGTTTTACAAATAAAAGATATTTAAGATATTTATTTATATAAAAGATATTTATTTACAAATTTTAAGGACATTCGTTATCTTATTGCAAAATTAATTTTAGACATAATCAGCCAGTCCCAATTGAAGTTCATCTTTTAAAAATTACAAATAAAGATACTGAAATATAAAGTTTCCCCAGTTGTAAATCCAGATTAGAAAACAGACAAGTCTGACAATAATATAGCAACAGAAATTCTATATGTACACAAACATGGAGTACAATATTTAATACAGGAGCCTAATTCAAATATAATGAAATATTTCAAATTTTTTTTTTTTTAAAAGAACTCATAAAATCTACCCTTTCAAACAACAACATTTATCAAAATTAGCATTGAGGAAAGGAAAGGACGAAATAAGCCTATCTTACCTTGTTGGCAATATCTAATGCATCATAGTCAGACACTAATTTTACATAGGCTTTCTTTTCCCCATCAGGTCTGAAAAGGAAGATAAATTTATATGGATAAATACCATGTCTACATTTAAATATGGATTATTTTATTCACAATCAAATTTTTAAATGCCAATAAAAAAAATTCAAAAACAGAACACTTCTGATGTTCAGTACAATTACAAAATGATAAACTTCTCATCCTAATAATTGAACATTTTCACAATGAAGAGTATCCTTCTGAAAACTATTTTACGTCTTCTGTCCTGATATTCAAGTTTTTCTCTTTGCACTAAATTTATGCTAATCTATAAAAATTTTATAAGTAATAAAAATCCAATGTGTACATGAATTACCGAAATATTTGACAGATAAAAGAAAAGAAATGACAGAATTGAAACAGATGATCAAAGCTGATAGAGCAACTTTACAAGTCACCCTATTTTTTTTTAAAATCGTATCACCCAAAGCAAGGCGGTAATGCCACTGATGTGCAGGGGGCTACGTAAGAGTGAAAAAGATTGGAAAAGAGAACGCCCGAAACCACATCCTAAACAGGGAACAAGGGATGAGCCTCTTAACCTGTTCAATAGATGTGGGTGGAGTGTGAACCGGGCGATAGATAGATCTTTATTAATTATATCTTGAAAATGAAAGTTAAACAGGAACAAAAGCAATTTAAAAAAAAAAAAAAACAGCTATATATTTATATTTTAGTTGTGATTAGCAGTATAGCCCGGCGTTGCTCGGGTGTAATGAAAGCTTTAAAACTAATCCATGATCCCGGAGCTCAGACTCTTTGGGAGTTGGCACGAAAGACTAAAAAAGCAATAGTTGTTTCCAGTTAAAGCGAAACCGTAGACTGAAAGAAAGAAAGATTTTTTTCGTCGTCAACTGAATTTTGAAGGCTAAATAAGTCCTCTAAGTAAATGGCATCATGGCTGAGACTAAGAACTACAAATATACCTACTTAGAGCCAAACCCAAAGCAAAAACTAAAATAAAAGGGCCAAACAAAATACAGACATACAGGCAGATAAACAGACACACACACACAAACATCTTGCCTTTTATATATATTATCGATTTTCTGCACTATTGTAAGAACTGCAACCTTGAAACGTCTGAGTATCGTTTCTTATGTCTTTGTCTATGAGTGTATCAAATTTGATTAAAATAGGATCACTCCTTCTATAACCCGATTTTTCTGATTATTGATATTTATCAGGGATACCTTGACACAAAACCTAGCTAAGAACACTCGCAGACGCTTATAATACAACTGTGTACATTTTAAAGAAAATTGGTCCAGCCATTTCGGAGTCTATAGGTAACACACAAAGTTCCATTTATAAACTAAGTTTAGATTGGAAAGCAAAAGCAAAAAAAAAAAAGCCCCCACCTGATGAGTGTGTTGACTTTTTCTGCATCGATATCATATAATTTCTTCACTGCCTGGTTGATCTGATGTTTGTTGGCTTTCTTATCAACAATAAAAACCAAAGTGTTGTTGTCTTCAATTTTTTTCATGGCAGACTCAGTTGTGAGGGGGTATTTCACAATTCGGAATTGGTCAAATTTGTCATCCCGTCTGCAGGTACTTTTTCTGGGGTACTTAGGGTCACGTGGTTGCCGGAACGTTCTTGGACGTCGGAATCTGACATTTGTGCGGATTTTCTTGGCACGCTTGGTGTTAATTCCTCTTAAAATAGCTCTCTTGGCCCGGTTAGCTTTGGCTTTAGCCTTGACAACAGCAGTGATTACCTTGCGGGTTGGAGGCTCAGCCTTCTTTTCGGACCCCTTTTTAGAACCTACAAAAAAAAAAAAAAGGTTGTATATTGTTTGAATCACTTAAGACTGAACACTTTCAAAATACCATGAAAAAAAAAAAAAAAATTTATGACCCTAAAATTAAATTGATTAGAAAAAAAACTTTTTTGCAAAAAATATTTCAATAGAAATTTAAATTAATGAAATTATTTTTTTTTACCCTTTTTTCTCATATCAGTTACCTCCACTTTAGCTGCATGAAACAAAAAATTCATTTTTGTAAAGATCTCAGTTATTGGCAGTTTGTTTACATTCTGCGAATAACATGCTGTGAAGTCAGTTTCTCTCTGTGTGAATTGATAGCTTAGAGGTAAGATCTCTGATGACAAATCAGTCAGATCTATTATCAACGCTGAATTGGTTCAACACCTCACAGCCCACGGTCTCTTGTGGCAAACAGTATGGTTTCCCCATCACCAGGTCTACTGCTGAAATGCTACTGACCACCACTGAGCATATAGATATATATATTCTAAATTGTATTTTAGAACTTGTACAAATTTCTTTTATATATCCACTACAAATCGTACATTTGTTTCGACATTGAAACTACAATGTCAAATCTTTTCTTATATTTGGTGAATTGTGTGTGGGATGTTGGTGAGGGCCACTGACAAGGGCCCTCTTGTGAATTGTCCGTTTGAATTTTGAAGAAAGTGGTGTGGCAAGTGAACATAGCTGATTAATGAGTGTCTTGGAATCCTGTAGACAGTTTTAAATTAATGTTTTAGGTGTATATAAAAAAAAAACCTTTCCTTCGTTCCCTATTCACTCAGATTATATATATATATATATATATATATATATAATGCTTTCAATAAGAGTGATGAAGCCGAAGCCCTGGATATCTCCAGAGCGTTTGTCAGAGTCTGGCATGCTGGCCTTCCACACAAGCTACAGGGCTATGGTATAACTGGATGAGTGTTTGATCTAATCTAGTCATTCCTTTCAAATCATGTAATGAAGGTTGTATCGAACAGATATGCTTCTCGAAACTATCATACAAACGCGAGTGTCCCTCAAGAATCTCTATCCCAGATCCTATGCTTTTACTGGTCTTCATCAACGATCTCCCCAATGAAATCAGATACCAAGTAGGCATCTACGATGATGAGACCCCCATTTATTTTTGCCTTGATCAGAAATCAGCTGAACTACACTGCTGAGTTAGAAAGAACCTCCAATCTGTGGTGGACTGGGGTAAGAAATGGTTCACGAATTTTAATGCTTCTAAAAGGAAGTTGCTATCTGTTAACCATCATAGACAATCGCTCCTACCTCCCCAGTAGCATGGATCAGGTTAGTTTGTCTGAAAGCAAAACACTGCACCTCCTCGGCCTAACTCTCTCAGCAGACCTCAAGTGGAATGACATTGAATCTATAGCCAAATCTGCTGCTAGGAAGGCCGGTTCAGTGTAGAGAGGCCAGGAAATTTTTTTTTTTCAGTCTGAATCTATCCTGCACATATCTAAATGTACTAGATGCCTGGGTACTGAATACTGCTGTCACACCTGGCCGGGTGCCCCTACTATTCACCTCAGGGTTCTTGACAAATTAAACAAAGAATCTGCAGTGTGATCAATCCCAACTCGGTAGCTCAGCTGCAGTTGCCAGTGTAATGTGGCACCCCTACATCTCTTCTACAAATACTTCACAGCTTCTGCCCTGACAAGCTTAGCTCCCTGGTGACCCCTCTGCATAAATTCACTAGCACTACTAGACTAGCAGCTAGGTCCCACCCACTCCCAGTGAAACTAATAAAATGTAACTGCAACTTCTACTCTAACAGCTTCTTTACTTGTACTTTCTGCCTGTGGAATTCCCTTCTGTATACTTGCTTTTCTGACAGCGATGGTCTTCAAGAATTTAAATGTAAGGTCAATTGCTACCTATCTGACTTTCATCCTTTCCCGCATATTTTTCTCGTCCATTCTCCTCTCATCAGCCGTTTTCACAGCAGTGTTCTCATCCTTCTTTTATCCATTCTCTGACACCCCCATAGCTTGTTCCTCTTTCATCACTCCCCTATGTAGCCAGTGACAGTACATCTGCCTTGAGAGAGAGAGAGAGAGAGTGAAATAAAATAACACACACACACACACACAAAACAATTCCCCAATTCGGGGAGGGGTTAGTGTGAGAGAATAAGAACGTACAAGGGAGGTTGAAGAAAAGACAAGAGATGGATGGGAATCAAGTAGATAAAAAATGGCAATTTATGTTGCCATTTAAACTTTTTTTTTTTTTTTTTTTTTAGAAATTGTAGCTATCAGGAAAGCAAGCAAATGGAGTTCTACAAATGGGAAATGTGAGGGGAAGGGGCTGTCAGAGTAGAAGAAGCGGTTATATTTAACTAATTCAATGATAAAAGGGTGGTACCTTGATGTGAGTAAACCCATGTGGTCAGAGTACCAGGGGAAAGGTCTGTGAGAGCAATTGCCATAGAGGAAAGCCACATTACATCAATGAGAAAGTGACTGAAGGGTGAGTTGCCAAGTCAGGTTTGATTATATTGCAAGGGCAAGTCCTTGGAAAAATTTAAATTTGTCAACAAAAAACTAATTATAGAAATCTGGTCTGAATGTAGAATACAAGTGCCTGTATAATGATTTTTTTTTTTCTAAATTAGGGGAAAAAAAAAAATTTTAAATTAATAAAATTTCAAAAGAATTGTTTTCATTTTTTTTTTTATAATTATACTAATTCATTAAGTTTTAAAAATATTTTTAAAATCTTTTGAAGTGTTTTTTTTTTTATAGTTAAGAATTTTGATGACTATATTACCTATCAAAAAATAAGATTTTCACCCCCTTATATTTTAAAAAAAATTGTGTGTGTATATATGTTCATTTAAGTACGATATTCCATAGGGGTCGTATTTATTTTAGAAGTTTACAAGTGTTTTGGATTATTTGCCTTACATGGAAAACAACTGAAACCGCACTTTAATTCAAGTCTCTTCAAAACGTTTATAAAATTCAATAGCCTGTTTTGCAAGCCATTCCTTTAAAACATTTAAAGCAGCTTTTACATTTTAATTCCTGATTTTTTAATTTTGTTATTTAAAAAAATAAATAAATAAAATAAAAAAAGAGGTACCAAAAAATATGAAAAATAGGTATTAAAAATAAAAATTAATAAATGCTATAACATGTCATAAATTATTGTTACCTCTGCCATTATTTTCATTGTTATTAAATTGTAAATTATTTTAAAAGAAAGTTTTATATTTTAATTTTTCATAAAACATCTTTAAACGTAAGCCTACAAAAGCTGAACTAACAAAAATTCCATCAAATATTGGATAATTGCTGAACACTGTGTTAAATTTTTAATTTTAACAGTTAAAATAACGATTTGTATGAATAAGATTTATACCAAATTCGTCTTCCATACTTTTGGCCGGATACTAAATCCTCCGTTGTCGGCTGCTGCTAAGGTCTTGACAGCTGTGATAACAAGGCTACCGTAATTGAGGAATACTTTTTGAAACATTTTTCAAGCAGTAAGCAAATAATTTTTGTTTAAAAAATTTTTCATTTTGATCATTATAATTTCGGTTTAAAATACATCAGGGTATTTTGCTTACTGGAATTAGTAAATTTAATCCCTTGGCTTTCAATTAATGTTAATTAAAGTTTACACTTGATTAAATAATATTTCATTTTTAAAAAATTTTTTTCCAAATCAAGGTGTTAATTTTTTTTAAATTATAGAGGTCTATGAAAATTTGTCATTTCTGGTCATTCGTAGCAGCTGTTATCGCCTTGTCTGTCAACAATTCGTCAAACATTTGATCTGATAAACACGATCAATGGTTAATAATTCAATGTATATTACTTTTTATGCTATAAATAAATAATATGTTTCAAATCAGATAAATCAAACTTTCAAATTTTACTAAAATAAAGTGTCAAATCTTTTGAGATATTTTTAAAATTGATGATTTGTGTTAAATTTTTTAATTTTAAGAAAATGGTCGCTTTTAAGAAATCGAAATTAAATGAAATTTATATAATTTCTATATGAAATACACCAGAATGTTTTAATTAATGAAAATAATAAATTTAATCATTAAGCTTTTAATTAAATTTAAAATGAAATCTTTAAGAATGTTTTTTCATTTTAAAATTTCTGCTGAAAAAGTGGAGGTACCGCCACTCCATTTTTGATACCTAAATTTTAAATTCAATTTTTAAAAATAAAAATTGTTAAAACTTTAACTTTCAAAATTTTATTTGAAAGTTAAATGATTAAATTTACTATTTTTACTAAGCAAAATACTCGGGTGTAATTTCAAACAAATTATATTTGTTTTTTTTTCCCCAGCCAGTTTTTGACAATTCTAGGTTTAAAAAAATCTTGCAAAAACTAAAAAATATACTTGCTAATGGCATGAAAGAAATTTAGATTAAAAGTATCAATCACAAAGGTCTGACTCAATGACCTATCAAGTAGGTGATGGCAGCACCCATCAGTCCAAGTATAGTGACCAAAAGTTGACATAATCCAGTTTAACAGGGAAAAACCCTTTAAAAAAGTGACCTTTTTGATAAGTTTTAGGTACCTCCAGTCAAATCGATAACAAAACAGCATAGTATGAATAAAAAAGGTCCCAAACTTAATATAACAAACTTTTCCTTCAAAATGTTTATTATTATTAAGAGGAAAGATCAAAGTAATTTTTAATTATTTTTAAATTTTTTTAAAATCTCTTCCAACATTTTTCGAAATTTTGCCAGAGTGTTTTGTTTTGATTCAAGTTAGCGGCTAAGAAACATTTACGGCTGTTTTACAATGGAAACCTAATGATTGCATTACCCACTTTTTTCAGTTACAAATACATTGGGAAATTCTCACAAAAATCAAATAATTGTCGGATTTTAAAGAAACTTTTAGTACTCATTCACAAATAAATAAAATTATTATTTTTTTTAACCTCTGTTACCCACCTCCACGTAAATTAGGTACGTACAAAATATCGCTAAAAAACAGCGTGAAACAGCATAGTATGAATAAAAAAGTTCATAAACTTAATAAAACTAACTTTTTCCATCAAAATATTTATATTTTTATTAAGAGGAAAGATCAAAGCAATTTTTAATTATTTTTAAAATTTTTTGAATCTCTGCTAACATTTTCGAAATTTTGATAGAAAATGTTGTTTTATTTGAGTTAGCGGCTAAAAAAAAATACGCCTTTATTACAATAGGTTACGTGGTAATGCTAATACAACCCACTTTTTTCACGGTAACAAACACATTAATTTCAAAATTCTCGCAAAAATCAAATAATAGTCAGATTTGAATGAAACTTTCAGTACTCATTCATAAATGAATGAAATTATTTTTGAAATTATTATTTTTTTAAATTTCTTGGTGAAATTTTTTTTTTTAACTCTGTTACCCCCCCTCTACGTAAATCCATGAAATTTTAATAAATTTTAATATCTGTATAAATTTTTTTTATTAGTTAAATGCAGGACTCATTGGGGCATATAAATCATCTATGTTTTTTATTCTAAAGTGGACAACCTGGCCGAAAATCTGCTCTGAAGAGTAAAATAAAAATGCAATAAATCTCTATAATTTAATTTGATAAACTTTTAATTGCTGGAATAAATAATAATTATTAAGGACATTATACTCTGAAGAAAAAAAAATTTTTTCGTTTACTAATAAAATTTTGAAATAATTGTTTTTATTTTTTAATTTTTTATTATAATAATTCATAAAAGTGTTAAAAATATTTTAAAAACCTTTTATTAAAACGTTGTTTAATTTCCTCTTACTTAAGAATTGATTATCACATTGCCTATCGAAAATTGAAAAGTTTAATAAAAACCATTCACCCATTTTACTTTTAAAATAATTAAAAATAATTAAATTTTGGAAATTTTTATTAAGTACGGTGTTCCATACGGATCGAAACAAGTTTCCGTAGAGGTCGTATTGTTTTTAGAAGTTAACAAGTCTTTGGATGAATTCCCCTTACATCGAAAACTAAACAAACCAAACTTTGATTCTAATTTCATTCTTTTTTTATTAAATTAAAATTATTCTAAAAGAAATTTAATTTTTTCAGAAAGCATATTAATAATGTAAGATAAATATGTAATATCTAAACATAAAAATATTTAATATTTCAGAAAAATATTAATAAATAACAGTTCGGTTATTTTAATTTAATTCTTTCTTTTAAAAGAAATTTAAATTTTTATTCATTCAGAAAGCATATTTTTATTTATTCAGAAAGCACATGTTATTTTTATTTATTCAGAAAGCATATTTTCTTTTTATTTATTCAGAAAGCATATTTTATTTTTATTTATTAAGAAAGCATAGTCTGGCTATAAATCTAAACTAAAATTCTATAAAATGTTATACTTGCTGAAAATATTATATTAAATTTTTAATTTTACTATTTAGTTAAAAAACAAAAAAAAAATTTAAATTTCCAAATATTACGTTTTAAGCTACACGATTTTTTTGTCACTTACGGCCGCCATCCAAACGTCATTCACACCTGCTACTTGTCAACACGTAATTTATCGCCTAGATAAGCGCTGACAAGAGGGCTACTGTTTTTAAAGAGTGATTTATTTCGTAAATATCAAGTCAGTAAGCACTTAATACTTGTTTGAAATCAGATAAAGGAAGGTTTCAATTATAAAAATCAACTTAAATAACGTGTCAAGGAGGTATATTTTTTTTTTGCAAGATTTTTAAATCAGAAATTTAGCTACTGTTTACATGATCTGTCGATTCGTCAATAATGGCGGTAAATTTTAAAAAAATTTTTTTTGCAGTGAAATTTTTGATTCCGAGCAATATAATTTCGGTTTGAACTAAACCAGGGTATTTTGCTTATGGTAATTAGTAAATTTAATCTCTTGGCTTTCAATTAAAGGTAAAATTAAAGCTTCAAGAAAACGTTTTTATTTTAAAAAATTAAATTTAAATTGAGGTATCGAAAATCGGCAGTGATTTTTTGTACATACCTAACGTAAATCCATGAAATCTTAAATTTTACACTGATCGCTAACTTGTTTTATTAGTTCAACGCAGGACTCATTGGGGAATATAAATCAATTTTTTTTATTTAAAGTTTGCAATCATTATCTGAAAACCTTCCCCGAAGAATAAAAGTAAAAAAATGCAATAAAACTCTGATATAATTTAATTTGATAAAGCTTTTAATTGCTGGAATAAATAATAGCTATTGAGGACATTATACTCTGAAGAAAAAATTTTTTTTGATTAATAATAAAATTTGAAAATATTTTTTTAAATCTCTAAAAAATTGATTGCAAGTAGACTTTTTAGTATAGAACTGATGATTATATTGCCTATCTAAAATTGAAAAGTTTAATAAAAATCATTTTGCAAAAATATTTTAAATTAATTAAAAAAAAAAAAAATTGTGGGTGTAAATATGTTCAATTTGATTAAGTATGATGTTCCATAGGAGTCAACATGTTTCCATAAAAATTAAATTAAGATATTTTTATCATGCCCTAAACTTAATAAATAACATAATATAACTTAGTTTGGTTAAATTTCATTCTTTCTTATTAAATTAAAAATTATTTTAAAAGAAATTTAAATTTTTATTTATTCAGAAAGCATATTTAAATGCCTGGTTATAAATCTAAACTAAAATTCTATAAAATATTACATAATTACTGAAAATATTAAGTTAAATTTTTAAATTTTACTATTTAGTTAAAAAAAAAAAAAAAAAAAAAAAAGTGTGGTCACCACCCTTTTAGTGTTCTTGATAACTTCTAGCTGTCATATATTTGGTCATCCTGATAACGCAGATAAAAGAGGGCTAGCGGAAGTTAAAAAGTTTTTTTTATTGTAAATTTCTGGCAGTAAGCAATTATTACTTGATTTAAATCAGATAAAGGTAAGTTTGAATTTTAAAAATTGACTTAAATGACTTGTCGGCTAGATAAATTTTATTTTTGCAAGATTTTTAAAACAGGAACTTGTCTACTGTTTATGCACTGTTTACATTGATCAAAAATGGTGGGAAATTTAAATTTTATTTTTTTCAATTCAGAAAAAAATTAGATTAAAATTAATTTGTTTAAAATACACCAGTGTATTTTTCTTTCTGGAATTAAGATTTAATCTCTTGGCTTTCAATTAAAGCTAATTTTAAAGCTTGAAGATAAATTATTTATTTTTATGTTATGTTGATTATTTTTTAAACTTTGAGCAATATTAGCTGACTGGAAGCAAATCTTCAAAATAATCTTTAAATAAATATATATATTTTTTTTTTAACGTGGCAAATATAGCTTGACAGAGATATTCAGACAATTATTTGATTTTTGCAAGAATTTCCAACTTTGTCACCACAAAATTTCCTAATATGGATTTAAATTTATGGCGATAAGAAAAAAACATTCCCCTAATAAAAAAAAAAGACCGATTTTGAACATGAAGTTGAAAAATAATTTAAAATGAAATCCTTTGCTTTTTTCCTCTAAATACAGGTTTTTAATGATACTGCTTTTTTTGTTGTTGAGAATTTGAAGGTACATACATTCTTAGTGACACTCTTAATTATTTCACCAGTTTTAATTGCCTTTCCTCACCTGAATACCATATTCCTTCAGTGTGTAGACATTGATGGCTCCCCAGAAAAACTGTAAAGCCATACTGGAGTTTTTTCCGTTTCTATTTTCAATCAAGAGGGGATTCCCTTAGATTATTAAAAATGCTATGCAAAATTAGAAATTGTTCATGCTTCCCTCAACATTGTAACTGCTATCAACACCACCAGATGAGGAGGTGGGGGAAGAAAAAGATAAACGAATAGAACTTGCCTACTTTTAGAAGGCTAAGACCTACCTTCTGGGATGGTTGGGGGGTTTGATACAAAATTTTTTTATTTTACTTTTTTAAAAAAATTCAATATTTAAAATTTTTTAAGGGGTGCACAGTTTCTCATACAATGTTATAGTAAATTAATCCTTAATCCTTCATTTTGGAAACACTTGCTTGTTGTTGCCCCCCCCCCCCCCCCACTTCCCAAAAACTCTTAAAAAAATGTTTTATGTCATATTTTTCATTCTAATTTTTTTTACAACGGGAATTATTTTAAAGAAACTTTGTCTAAAAGTATTTTTTTTAATGTTTCAAATAACTTATTTTTCATTGATATAAAGAAGGGGTAATTAAATTTTCCATGAGTTTCGTTTGCCGATCTTGAAATTGTAAGCATACATTGTCTCAACGACATCAAAGCGACCTCAACGCGAGTGTTTACAAAATGGAGGATCGATTTACTATAAGGTTGTATAAGAAACTGAGCACCCTCTAAAAATCTCAATTTGTGAATTTTTTTTCAATTTTTTTTTTTTTTGATAAGCGTAAAGTTTGCTCTAAATCGATGATATTGCACTGAAAAAGTCCAAAAAATGATAAATAAATTTACAAGTGGTGGCAATATCGTACAGGTCCGCCTGTACGACATGCCATTTTTTAGGCATGAAATCAAAATGATCAGTAACTGTGGAAAGTAGGGAAAAAAAAAAGAGACAATCCTCGCATCGATCTCGTTGAAGTAAATTTGGTTTAAAAAGAAAAAAAAGTCGGCCGAGGTAAAGATAAAATAAAGCTTATTTTCAAAATTTAAATCCTCATATTTTCTCTGGAAGACCTATGAATTAATGGGGGAAAAAGAAAAAGGCCAATATGTTTACTTTTTTTTTTTTTTTTTTGCATACCCATTTTACCCCACTAGACCTTATTTTCTCCGTACTTTTTGGATGAATGTATTTTCTTTTTTTTTTCAATCTTAGATTTTTTTATGGTAGTTGGTTTACTACTTTTTGTGCCGTTTTTCCATAGTCCATTTTAAAACACGCGTTATTTATTTCTCTAAGATTAACGACAAAACCTTTGATAAAAAATACTTAGACACCAAATGTAATACAAACCTTTTATTAGAAACGAAAACAACGATCTGAAATACATTAAAAACTTCCATTTTGCTGGCCTTGTACCAAACTTGTATAAAAACAATTGCTGCTCAAATAAGTCAAAAATTCAACGGGAAAAAGATTAAGCACATTTACGGTACGACCAAAATTTAAATATTCATTTTTCTACTGCATAATATTACAAAGATTGACTTTTTAAAAATTGAAAAGATTTCGAAAAGTCTGAGACTTGAAAATTTCCTACACATAAAATTTTTAACTTCTTATTTTCGTATTTCCAAAATACGAAGACAAAAATGTAGGGAAAGATGCTGTGCTAAACGTTTTTAATCAGTTAATTATTTACTGGAGTCTCACATTCGGATATGAAAACCATGTAATGAATAAAATTAAGCACTTGAAAAACCGGTAAACACGTGTGTATTAGGATTAGAAAAAATTAGGGGGATCAGTTTTAAATGCAAACAATATAGTAAATTAATCCCCGACTAAGTGTCCAGGCGGTAGTATCCAAGATAATGGTAGCCATTTTGCTTTCAGAAAGCCATGCTGCTGATGTTTGCTTATAAATAAAATGATTTCCAAATATCCTACAATAATACAAGAAAAATAACGCAATAGAAATGTTAAACCTTCTGAAAGTACGTATTTATATAAAGGATAACTCAAGAACTACATTCATTTAAATTAGGATTAAGCAATTTTGAAATATTACTATATTTTCAGCACGGTCCGGTGGATCACTTTAGGTAACAATTTAAAGAAAAAAAAAGTAATAAAATTTTCATCTGCGTGCAAAAATAAAAGGCTGTAAGGTTTATAAACATTTTCTGCGAAAGAAATCTGCTAAAAATTGAATGCTTACCGCCAGATTTACCACCTTTACCAGGAAGAGACTTCTTCTTAGGCGCCATCTTGATGTAAAAGAGAACGAGAAAGATTGAGAGATGTCACGTGTTACTTTAGCAGAGCCTCGTTCCGGTTTCAACAGTTTCCGCTTCCGTTAGAAAGTGCGTGAAGCAAAGGTCACTTCCGCTGTGAAGGTGATATCGACCCACGCGCACTTGAAGAAAAGTTCAATTGAAACTTTTAAGAACAAGAAACAAGTCAAACATTTTTACTGGATATTCTTTTTCGTTTAAAACTTTTTGACCGTTTTTAAGAACTTACGATTAACCGTTCGTAAAAGCAAGTATTCTTTCTTTTTTTTTTTTAAATACCTTCTATTTTAAATTAATTATTAATTTAATCAACAAGTTTTTGTTTTTTCAAAGTGAAAATTAGTGTTGATTTGACAAGTGGGTGTTGTTTATTCACTTTTGTTTTTTTTTTAACCCTAAGTCTTTAAAAATGTTTTCTATTTTACAATCAACAAATATTGTATATTGCGATTTTTTAGATCGTGTTGTTAAGGAAGAGAACGTAAAATAAAATTTCATTTTATTTATGATATTAAAAATAATTAAGAAATAGCTAAAGATTTATTCTCATATTAATTAAATTAATTAATAAAAATAAAATTATGATTATTTATTTATTTATTATTAAATAAATTATAAGTATATCTTTTATATATATATATATATATATATATACACTTAAAACACATTTTTTTAAGTTTATCTAGCAGATTACCATAGAAATCGATGTGTTCTAGTTACATATCTTTAAAAAAAAAACTTTCTGCCTTGTGTCGCAACTGTAAATAAACTTTTGGAAAGGAATGAGCAATATTCATTTTTTTCCTTTTCTAAAAAAAAAAACAGATATGTAATTTAACGTTTTTTTTACATTTTTGTTAATTCGAAATTGTATTTTCTCATGTATGTCGTAATAATAAAAAAAATCAGCTAATCGCATAATTTCGATATAATGACGTCTTCAAAATTATTCAAATTCGATCAAATTCAAAAGTTTTCTTTTTAACAGTAAACACTTAAGAAAATAAAATAAATAAATTTCATTTGTTTTTAGTTATTTTTAGAAAGTTTATCATAACATTGTTTATAGTCATAAATCCCTTCTCAAACTCAAGCAATTAAACATAAACTTTAAAATTTAAAGTTATTCTTGACGATTTATAACTATTTTTTCCTGTGTATATCAAGCAGATTGTTGATGATCAAATTCTTAAAAAATATTAGTTTTTCATGTCATCTGTTCACATGCAAAATTTACAATGGAAATTTCGGTATCTTCATCTTGGTGATGTTTTTTTTTCCTTTTTAGTTGCTAGGCAAGATGTAGATACCAAAATTAAAGACCAAACTAAACGAAGATAGCCAGCAAATAAATACTAAAATAAAAAAAAGTAGTTGCTGTTTAACCATTAGAAGAATTAAAAGTTTTTATGGATTTAAAAAAAATTTAGATTTTTTTAGTTGATTAACAAAACATTTTGATTCTCGGACCATCCTTCAGCAACGACAGAGATCTTCCATGAACTAAGTAGGTAGATTATAAAAAAAAAAAAAATGAAAGGTCTTTTTAAACAGCAAGCTTGATTATAATAAAATATTTCCAATATGAAAAAATACTTTGATGTACTTGAGACTTATTTTGTCTAAATCGCTAAAAATCGGCCACATTGACAAAGCTGTGAACACAACTTTAACTCTCTTATTTAAAAAAAAAATAGGGTCTTCCAAAAAAGAGTTTTGAAAGTCTCCAAACTTGATAACAAAGTTTTTTTTTGTCAAAGACCAAAGTATTTATTTTTATTATTTTATTAAAAAATCCTTATCCTTTTTAGCACGTTTGAAATTTTGGTTAAAAATCTTGTTTTTTCTTCCATCTGTGGGTGGGCCAAAGATTATGAGCTTACTATTTACCCCCCCCCCCCAAAAAAAATCACATTGATTAGGAAATTCTTGCAAATGTCAAATAATTGTCAGATTTTAATGAAATTTTCAGATGAATTAAATTGTTTTATAATGTATTTATTTTTTTCTTTTACATCTGTTACCACTTAATTTTATAAATTTTTTTTAAAAATTAAAGTTTCACCCTTAGGACTCCTTGTGGAATTTTAAAATCATTTGTTTTTGTCAACATCAGACTAACAGCAAAGAAATTGGGTCTTGAGTATGGCCAATATAGTTTAGCCGTAAGATCACTTAACTCTCAAGGCAGGTGTTGTGTTTATGTAAATTAGTCTTTACATTTACTTACCTGTTATTCAAAATGGAATAGTCCATTTCTTGTAAGAACACTCAAACGGTAGGTAGTAATCATGGCAAAAAGCCTACAGCTCTGCTACCAAAAGTACTGTCAAATCTAATTCCAGTCGACAACTAGCATTAATAAATCTAATGTAAATCTGATGCTGAACCAAATTCTCTAAATACATAAAAGGAATACAAATACTAGAAGAAAACCTTTGAGAATTACCTGGAAATTACTACACCGGAAGGGACAGTCCTGCCTTGCTAGATAGAAAGAGGTACCATGCTCTCATAAATAGTGTTTCTGCAATCATGTTTGAGATGACATGTGATGCAGACATTTTTCAACTCAGTAATGAAGAAATTAGAGGAAGCATTAAAAAAAACAGTGAATTTTACTTGATGCTCCAGCTAGTCATCTTTACTTTGTTGTTTCTCTACTTTCGTTATTGTATTATTATGTAAATTAGTCTTACTTTTACTCATCTGTTGTTATTGTTTTTTTTTTTGTTTTTTTTTTTTAAACCATATCACCCCAAGCAAGGCGATAACGCCACTGATGCGCAGGGGGCTACGTAAGGGTAAAAAGAATGGAAAAGAGAAAGCTGGAAACCGCATCCTAAACAGGAAACAAGGGATGAGCTTCTTCACCTGTTCAATAGATGTGGGTGGAGTGTGAACCGGGCGATAGTTTAGTCTATCTACTCCAATTGGAAAAAAAAATAAGAGTGAAAAGACTTGAAAAGGGAGAACCGGAAACCGCATCCTAAACAGGAAACAAGGGATGAGCCTCTTCACCTGTTCAATAGATGTGAGTGGAGTGTGAACCGGGCGATAGTTTAGTCTATCTACTCCAATTCAGACTCGAATAGTCTATTTCTTTTTGTATGAGTAATCCACTCAAATGGTAGGTAGTTAATTGTGGCAAAAAGCCTACATCTCTGCTACCAGGAATACTGTTAAATCTTATTCCATCTAATAATTAGTATTGCTAAATCTAATCCCAGCCAGCAATTTTTGCCAGAATTCCTCTTCAAACCTGGACAAATTAATGGGACCGTCTGGGTTTGATGCTGAACCAAACACTCTAAATGCAGAAAGGGAACACAAATGCTAGAAGAAAACCTTTGAGAATTGCCTGGAAATTACTACACCAGAAGGGGACAGTCTTGTTATTCTTGATAGAAAGAAGCATCAAGCTGATATGTGATGCAGACAATTTCAACTCGGCAATGCAGAAATTAGATGAAGCATTTTTAAAACCAATGAATATTATCTACAATAGGTGCTTGCTGATCACTTGTAAACAGAAGCCAATGCAATCTATAGATTCCTAGATGCATGGATTGGAAAAATTGGCACAAGGCTGTAACTTTGAAGCTGTTGACACCAACCAGAATAAAGAACAGTATATGAGAGGTGCTTTCATCAACGGTATCAGTTCTGCATGCATCAGACAAAGACTTCTTGAAACCAGTCATTGAGTTTGACAAATGCATATCCACAAGCCAGGCACTTGAGCAGACCCCAAAGCAATCTGCTTCGTATGACAGCTATAGTATAGCTACAAATGAAGCCGCTTCATCTTACAATTATGTTGCTGCTACCACTTCAAAGAAGCCCCCAAATTCCCCCTTCGGCAGCAACCAACTGCATGCCAGACATTTGTGCCCAGCAAAAGACTTTGAGTGTTACAAATCTCATTGGGTAAGAGTGTCTTGATGAAAAACACTGGCTGATATTGCAAGTTCAAACAATTTTCCGAGCCTAGCATAACCAGTTGTTCCCAACATATCAAATATTTCTTGTAAAATTAATAATTCTCTTCTCAAAGCTCTGATTTACTTGGGCAGCTGTTTCTCATTTATCAACAAGAACACTACAAAAACACTGAAGTTGATTGTTTCACCAAAATCGAAAACAGTTTCTCTGGCTGATCCAACTTGCAAGGCACAAGGAATTGGTGAAGTGTTTGTGGATTTAACTTTGGACTCATTTGTATTCAGGTGTGGTGATGGAAGTATTGAACTGCTTGTTTGTCAATGTTATCATTAGAAAAGATATTCTTCAGAAATACAAGAAAGTTACTGTACTGCCCTGGACAAAATGTCAAAAAGCATCTTGCTTCAGATAGCCAGTTTAAACTCAAATTCGCAAGAACACACAGACAAATTTCATTGAAAAAAACGAAAGATTTTATTCCTTGAATTACGTAAAAAAAATCTGAAAGAAAAATGAACGAAACAAAAATTAGTCCACTGCTATGAAGAAGACAGAAATAAAAGAGAGAAAAGGAAAGGTTAAAAACAGGGAAGGGAGCAAGCGAGAATAAAAGGAAAGGCTGACCACTCCTATCAGCAGCCATGAGGTGATCTGATATAGCAGTAAAGGCTTGGGGTTTTAATTTAAATTTAACAAAGCAACAAATTTGGAAAGGCAGCTCAGCCTTTATATCAAGAAATAAGCAATTACAACATTGGACATGGTAAAGGCATGACTAAGCGGCTGAGCAAGTTCTGGACAAAAAGGTCCTTTATTTCTTTTCTAAAATATCTATTTTTGGGTTAGAAAGAATGAGCGACACAGAGATAAAGAGGCAACAAACTATTCGTTGTGCCACAATAATGCATTTACAATACAAAGGAGATGGAAGGGCTAATAAGAATGAAATAACATACCAAAGTTATATGAAACGGCGGAGAGACGAAACGTCTGTGTGTGGATACAGGGACCAACAGGAAGAATCTGAAGATCCTGCCAAGAGACAATCTTGCTCATGTGGCCTAATCATGTTGCCAAGAGTGGATAAAAAACGCTAGGCCATGATAAGGACGGAAATTAAAACAAAAGGAAGCATAATCTATATTAGAAAGCACAAGAATGAAAGAGAAGGGAAAACAAAATAAAATAGAATAAAAAACAGTAACAAGAAAGATGTCACAGTGAGACAAGAGGTAAAAAGGTAAACAAACAAAAAAAACGGTTTCCAAAATATTTTATCCTTGAAGACGGACGGTCCGAGTGGATAGACTAAACTGTCTCCCGGTTCACACTCCACCCATGTCTACTGAACAGATGAAGAGGCTCATCCCTTGTTCCCTGTTTAGGATGTGGTTTCCAGCTTTCTCTTTTCCAATCTTTTCACTCCTTTTTCTTTTGTTTTTTTTTTCAATTGGAGTAGATAGACTAAACTGTCACCTGGTTCACACTCCACCCACGTCTATTGAACAGGTGAAGAGGCTCATACCTTGTTCCTTGTTTAGGATGTGGTTTCCAGCTTTCTCTTTCCAATATTTTCACTCCTTTTTCTTTTTTTTTTTTTTTCAATTGGAGTAGATAGACTAAACTATCACCTGGTTCTCACTCCACCCACGTCTCTTGGACAGGTGAAGAGGCTTATCCCTTGTTCCCTGTTTAGGATGTGGTTTCCGGTTTTCTCTTTTCCAATCTTTTCACTCCTTTTTCTTTTCTTTTTTTTTTTCAATTGGAGTAGATAGACTAAACTATCGCCCGGTTCACACTCCACCCACGTCTATTGAACAGGTTAAGAGGCTCATCCCTTGTTCCCTGTTTAGGATGTGGTTTCCGGCTTTCTCTTTTCCAATCTTTTCACTCCTTTTTCTTTTCTTTTTTTTTTCAATTGGAGTAGATAGACTAAACTATCGCCCGGTTCACACTCCGCCCATGTCTCTTGGACAGGTGAAGAGGCTCATCCCTTGTTCCCTGTTTAGGATGTGGTTTCCGGCTTTCTCTTTTCCAATCTTTTCACTCCTTTTTCTTTTCTTTTTTTTTTCAATTGGAGTAGATAGACTAAACTATCGCCCGGTTCACACTCCGCCCATGTCTCTTGGACAGGTGAAGAGGCTCATCCCTTGTTCCCTGTTTAGGATGTGGTTTCCAGCTTTCTCTTTTCCAATCTTTTCACTCCTTTTTCTTTTCTTTTTTTTTTTCAATTGGAGTAGATAGACTAAACTATCACCTGGTTCACACTCCACCCACGTCTATTGAACAGGTTAAGAGGCTCATCCCTTGTTCCCTGTTTAGGATGTGGTTTCCAGCTTTCTCTTTTCCAATCTTTTCACTCCTTTTTCTTTTCTTTTTTTTTTTTCAATTGGAGTAGATAGACTAAACTATCGCCCGGTTCACACTCCGCCCATGTCTCTTGGACAGGTGAAGAGGCTCATCCCTTGTTCCCTGTTTAGGATGTGGTTTCCAGCTTTCTCTTTTCCAATCTTTTCACTCCTTTTTCTTTTCTTTTTTTTTTTTTCAATTGGAGTAGATAGACTAAACTATCACCCGGTTCACACTCCACCCACGTCTCTTGGACAGGTGCAGAGGCTCATTCCTTGTTCCCTGTTTAGGATGTGATTTCCGGCTTTCTCTTTTCCAATCTTTTCACTCCTTTTTCTTTTCTTTTTTTTTTTCAATTGGAGTAGATAGACAAAACTGTCACCTGGTTCACACTCCACCCACATCTCTTGGACAGGTGAAGAGCCTTATCCCTTGTTCCCTGTTTAGGATGTGGTTTCCAGCTTTCTCTTTTCCAATCTTTTCACTCCTTTTTCTTTTCTTTTTTTTTCAATTGGAGTAGATAGACTAAACTATCGCCCGGTTCACACTCCACCCATGTCTATTGAACAGATGAAGAGGCTCATCCCTTGTTCCCTGTTTAGGATGTGGTTTCCGGCTTTCTCTTTTCCAATCTTTTCACTCCTTTTTCTATTCTTTTTTTTTTTCAATTGGAGTAGATAGACTAAACTGTCTCCCGATTCACACTCCACCCACGTCTGCTGAACAGATGAATAGTCTCATCCCTTGTTCCCTGTTTAGGATGTGGTTTCCAGCTTTCTCCTTCCAATATTTTCACTCCTTTTTCTTTTCTTGTTTTTTTCAATTGGAGTAGATAGACAAAACTGTCACCTGGTTCACACTCCACCCACGTCTATTGAACAGGTTAAGATGCTCATCCCTTGTTCCCTGTTTAGGATGTGGGTTCCGGCTTTCTCTTTTCCAATCTTTTCACTCCTCTTTCTTTTCTTTTTTTTTTCAATTGGAGTAGATAGACTAAACTGTCACCTGGTTCACACGCCAATCACATCTATTGAACAGAGGAAGAGGCTCTTCCCTTGTTCCCTGTTTAGGATGTGGTTTCCAGCTTTCTCTTTTCCAATCTTTTCACTCCTTTTTCTTTTCTTTTTTTTTTCAATTGGAGTAGATAGACTAAACTGTCACCTGGTTCACACTCCACCCACGTCTATTGAACAGGTTAAGAGGCTCATCCCTTGTTCCCTGTTTAGGATGTGGTTTCCGGCTTTCTCTTTTCCAATCTTTTCACTCCTTTTTCTTTTCTTTTTTTTTTTTTCAATTGGAGTAGATAGACTAAACTATCGCCCGGTTCACACTCCACCCATGTCTCTTGGACAGGTGAAGAGGCTTATCTCTTGTTCCCTGTTTAGGATGTGGTTTCCGGCTTTCTCTTTTCCAAACTTTTCACTCCTTTTTCTTTTCTTTTTTTTTCAATTGGAGTAGATAGACTAAACTATCGCCCGGTTCACACTCCACCCATGTCTATTGAACAGATGAAGAGGCTCATCCCTTGTTCCCTGTTTAGGATGTGGTTTCCAGCTTTGTCTTTCCAATATTTTCACTCCTTTTTCTTTTCTTTTTTTTCAATTGGAGTAGATAGACAAAACTGTCACCTGGTTCACACTCCACCCACATCTATTGAACAGGTTAAGATGCTCATCCCTTGTTCCCTGTTTAGGATGTGGTTTCCAGCTTTCTCTTTTCCAATCTTTTCACTCCTTTTTCTTTTCTTTTTTTTTTTCAATTGGAGTAGATAGACTAAACTGTCACCCGGTTCACACTCCACCCACGTCTATTGAACAGGTTAAGAGACTCATCCCTTGTTCCCTGTTTAGGATGTGGTTTCCAGCTTTCTCTTTTCCAATCTTTTCACTCCTTTTTCTTTTCTTTTTTTTTTTTCAATTGGAGTAGATAGACAAAACTGTCACCTGGTTCACACTCCACCCACGTCTATTGTACAGGTTAAGAGGCTCATCCCTTGTTCCCTGTTTAGGATGTGGTTTCCGGCTTTCTCTTTTCCAATCTTTTCACTCCTTTTTCTTTTCTTTTTTTTTTCAATTGGAGTGGATAGACTAAATTATCGCCCGGTTCACACTCCACCAACGTCTCTTGGACAGGTTACGAGGCTTATCCCTTGTTCCCTGTTTAGGATGTGGTTTCCAGCTTTCTCTTTTCCAATCTTTTCACTCCTTTTTCTTTTCTTTTTTTTTCAATTGGAGTAGAGAGACTAAACTGTCACCTGGTTCACACTCCACCCACGTCTATTGAACAGGTTACGAGGCTCATCCCTTGTTCCCTGTTTAGGATGTGGTTTCCAGCTTTCTTTTTTCGAATCTTTTCACTCCTTGTTCTTTTCTTTTTTTTTTCAATTGGAGTAGATAGACTAAACTATCACCCGGTTCACACTCCGCCCATGTCTCTTGGACAGGTGAAGAGGCTTATCCCTTGTTCCCTGTTTAGGATGTGGTTTCCAGCTTTCTCTTTTCCAATCTTTTCACTCCTTTTTCTTTTCTCTTTTTTTTTCAATTGGAGTAGATAGACTAAACTGTCACCCGGTTCACACTCCACCCACATCTATTGAACAGGTTAAGAGGCTCATCCCTTGTTCCCTGTTTGGGATGTGGTTTCCAGCTTTCTCTTTTCCAATCTTTTCACTCCTTTTTCTTTTTTTTTTTTCAATTGGAGTAGATAGACAAAACTGTCACCTGGTTCACACTCCACCCACGTCTATTGAACAGGTTAAGAGGCTCATCCCTTGTTCCCTGTTTAGGATGTGGTTTCCGGCTTTCTCTTTTCCAATCTTTTCACTCCTTTTTCTTTTCTTTTTTTTTTTTCAATTGGAGTGGATAGACTAAATTATCGCCCGGTTCACACTCCACCAACGTCTCTTGGACAGGTGAAGAGGCTTATCCCTTGTTCCCTGTTTAGGATGTGGTTTCCAGCTTTCTCTTTTCCAATCTTTTCACTCCTTTTTCTTTTCTTTTTTTTTTTCAATTGGAGTAGACAGACTAAACTATCGCCCGGTTCACACTCCGCCCATGTCTCTTGGACAGGTGAAGAGGCTTATCCCTTGTTCCCTGTTTAGGATGTGGTTTCTGGCTTTCTCTTTTCCAATCTTTTCACTCCTTTTTCTTTTCCTTTTTTTTTCAATTGGAGTAGATAGACTAAACTATTGCCCGGTTCACACTCCACCCATGTCTCTTGGACAGGTGAAGAGGCTTATCCCTTGTTCCCTGTTTAGGATGTGGTTTCCGGCTTTCTCTTTTCCAATCTTTTCACTCCTTTTTCTTTTCTTTTTTTTTTCAATTGGAGTAGATAGACTAAACTATCGCCCGGTTCACACTCCACCCATGTCTATTGAACAGGTGAAGAGGCTCATCCCTTGTTCCCTGTTTAGGATGTGGTTTCCGGCTTTCTCTTTTCCAATCTTTTCACTCCTTTTTCTTTTCTTTTTTTTTTTCAATTGATATAGATAGACTAAACTATTGCCCGGTTCACACTCCACCCATGTCTCTTGGATAGGTGAAGAGGCTTATCCCTTGTTCCCTGTTTAGGATGTGGTTTCCAGCTTTCTCTTTTCCAATCTTTTCACTCCTTTTTCTTTTCTTTTTTTTTCAATTGGAGTAGAGAGATTAAACTGTCACCTGGTTCACACTCCACCCACGTCTATTGAACAGGTTACGAGGCTCATCCCTTGTTCCCTGTTTAGGATGTGGTTTCCAGCTTTCTCTTTTCCAATCTTTTCACTCCTTTTTCTTTTCTTTTTTTTTTTTCAATTGATGTAGATAGACTAAACTATTGCCCGGTTCACACTCCACCTATGTCTCTTGGACAGGTGAAGAGGCTCATCCCTTGTTCCCTGTTTAGGATGTGGTTTCTGGCTTTCTGTTTTCCAATTTTTTCACTCCTTTTTCTTTTCTTTTTTTTTTCAATTGGAGTAGATAGACAAAACTGTCACCTGGTTCACACTCCACCAACGTCTATTGAACAGGTTAAGAGGCTCATCCCTTGTTCCCTGTTTAGGATGTGGTTTCCGGCTTTCTCTTTTCCAATCTTTTCACTCCTTTTTCTTTTCTTTTTTCAATTGTAGTAGATAGACTAAACTGTCACCTGGTTCACACTCCACCAACGTCTATTGAACAGGTTAAGAGGCTCATCCCTTGTTCCCTGTTTAGGATGTGGTTTCCGGCTTTCTCTTTTCCAATCTTTTCACTCCTTTTTCTTTTCTTTTTTTTTCAATTGGAGTAGATAGACTAAACAGTCACCTGGTTCACACTCCACCCACGTCTATTGAACAGGTTACGAGGCTCATCCCTTGTTCCCTGTTTAGGATGTGGTTTCCGGCTTTCTCTTTTCCAATCTTTTCACTCGTTTTTCTTTTCTTTTTTTTTTTCAATTGGAGTAGATAGACTAAACTGTCACCTGGTTCACACTCCACCCACGTCTATTGAACAGGTTATGAGGCTCATCCCTTGTTCCCTGTTTAGGATGTGGTTTCCAGCTTTCTCTTTTCCAATCTTTTCACTCCTTTTTCTTTTCTTTTTTTTTTTTCAATTGGAGTAGATAGACTAAACTGTCACCTGGTTCACACTCCACCCACGTCTATTGAACAGGTTACGAGGCTCATCCCTTGTTCCCTGTTTAGGATGTGGTTTCCGGCTTTCTCTTTTCCAATCTTTTCACTCCTTTTTCTTTTCTTTTTTTTTTCAATTGGAGTAGATAGACTAAACTATCGCCCGGTTCACACTCCACCCATGTCTATTGAACAGATGAAGAGGCTCATCCCTTGTTTCCTGCTTAGGATGTGGTTTCCGGCTTTCTCTTTTCCAATCTTTTCACTCTTACATAGCCCCCTGCACATCAGTGGCATTACCACCTTGCTTGGGGTGATATGATTAAAAAAAAAAAAATTACCAATTCGAGATGGAGGCAAAAAAATATAGATTTTAAAGCACGGGGGAAATTTTACCAGTTTAAACGTGTCCCATTTATCGTCATCAATGGTGTTAGTGCTTTCAGAGAACGATTGACAAGATAATTCAGGAGGAGAAACTATCCAATTTGTTCGCATATGTTGATAGTGTCACAATGTGTAGAACAATGAAGAAGGAACATGATGAAAATCTTCAAGTCTACTATGATGCAGCTAAAAAATACAATATTACTTTTAATCACTATAAGAGGTCAACACTTTGAAGTGGTGTAATGGTTAGCAAGGTTGTCTCACAAGAATCATTACAATTGAGTAGTCAGTTTGTGTCCATTAATTTTGGCCCTTTGCTACATTTAAGCTACACTTTAAAAGACACCATAAGAGGTGTCACTAAATTAACTTTGCTAAGGTAAGAGTTGTTGGTTTGTTTTTGTATTATGGCAAATTTTCAAAGAAAATTTGTGTTTTGAATCATAATTCTGAATTTCCACTTCTGGAATATGTCTTGAAGATTTTTCACTCTTTAAAAGATAGTATCAAAGATGCCACGCTCCTAGCCATTGATCAGAATTGATATATCCCGAAAAGGAATACAGTATAAAATGATCAGTTGAAGAATGGAACTCCACACCAGGAATAAGAAATACAGATTTATTGTACTAAGGTACAATAAACAATAATACACATATAGTCAAGCCACAGGTTGGAGCGGAATCGACTATCGAATGCCTTCACCGAAGACCTTTTTCCTGTTGTACTGCTCATTACCGTCTTTTATAAAGTAGAACGTTCTATTCTCGTGGGATGACAGGATGTTTCACTATAGCAAGAATGATTTTCAACTAGAAACAAATGCAAGCAATTTTTACTCAGTAAAAGTGAATTTTATGATATGGACAAAGAAGCAGCACTAATTGTTTAAGCATTGCGTCACTGCAGATATCTACGTCTCAGATGAAAACTCACTGCGGTCACAAATCAAAAAAATATTCAATTAATGACCAAAGCTGTAGATCCAAAATAAAAAATGACAAAATTGATCCGTGTGCCAAATCGAATTGTTGCAATTCAAATATAATATAAAATACGGACCAGAGAAGGAAAATTCGGCAGCTGATACATTTTCCTGTGATTTTATCTTAAATAGCAAACACTTAAAGACATAACCTCTGCTCAGCTTAAAATGAACCAAATTTCTTCTTATCTGATCGCACAAGAAATTTACTGATGTGTTTGTAAGCAGAAAACTGGACAGGTTTTTCTAGGGAGCTGGAATGACCATTTTTTAATTCTTCTTTGCTAAATTTTTATCTGGTACAAGGCATAAGGGCCTCTCTAAGCAGCGGGTTACATTTACTGAGGTTATTGCCTTGACAAGGAGTAGAAAATAAGTTCAGATTATGAGGATATTTAGGATAGATAACATTTGACCTTAGACTGGAAAAGGTTAAGATTGTAGGGACTGCAAAGCATCTTCTTGGTAGGCTGTTACACAAAATATGATTTCTCACACATACTTAGAAGATAGATTCTCTTTCCTTTTAAATCAATTTAAAAACCAGTTTTCTTCCAAATCTGGCTTACATGAAAACTCACTGTGGTCACAAATCAGAAAAATATTCAATTAATGACCAAAATAAAAAATGACAAAATTGATCCGTGTGCCAAATCGAATTGTCGCAATTCAAATATAAAATACAGACCAGAGAAGGAAAATTCAGCAGCTGATACATTTTCAAGAGTAGCTACAGTAAATCATTCTCTTTCTACGCTCGGAGAATTGTATGAGAAGCTCTGCTATCCAGGAATGACACATGAAGCACATTTTGTCGGAACTCGGAGTTTACCTTTCAGCCATGAACAAGTAAAAACTGTCATTGATTTCTGCAGTTCCCATCAAGACGACAAACCAAAATTCATAAAAGGAGAGCAGGGGAAAACTTGTACAAGCAATTTTGCTTTCTTAAAGACCCAATGTTTATTTTAAGGTCTCATTGCCGAATATCTGTGAATGACAACAGGTACTTGTTGACCATAATAGATAAGTATACAAGATTCTCCTTTCCCTTAGCTTGGTGAGCCATGACTACAAATACAGTAACTCAGTGTTACAACAACCTGTTCTCTATTTTTGGCATGGCTGATATGATTCATTGCTACAGCTAATAATTTTATGTCTTCAGATATGAAACAGTAGTTGCAGAGTAGGCTTACGGCCTATCATGTTGAATACACCGGTTCTCGCTCGATTACTGAAGTTAAGCAACGTTGAGCCTGGTCAGTACTTAGATGGGTGACCGCTTGGGAATACCAGGTGCTGCAAGCGTATAGTGACGGATGTGCGTTGTTGTGCAGTGGAGATCGGCTCGGAAAGAGAAATCGGTGAGCCGAGTTCGAATTCCAGTTGAATACCCTGCATTCACTTAAGCACTGGTACCCTTGGGAAAGGTATTAATCCGTCCCTTCCCTCCAGTTATTGGTTAAATAACAAGGGTAGGACTTGGGGACCCTGCTCTTAAAAACAAATCCCAATGAATCGTGAAAAGAAAAATGTTGTAAAAATAAATAGCCTTACCCAAAATCACTGGTTATGACCTTAAAATGATCCCATAAGGATTGATAGGTTGTTAAGCCTCAAGAACAAACTAACTTGCAGAGTAAAGGAGTGGCAATCTCAAATACAAGTCGATATAATCCATGAGGCAATGGGCAGGTGGAGTGGCTGAATGGGATACTATGGAAGGCCATTTAAGTGACTTTGCACTCGAGAAAAATGAAGCAGTCAGAATGGGAGTTGGTTTTACTTGAATGCCTTACACTCCATTAGATCATTACTTTGTACTGCTACCAACACCAGGCCACATAAGAGTCTATCTAATTTCAGCAGGAAATCAAGCTCGGGAAAATCAGTAATTTCGTGGTTGGTCCTGGGTTCACTTTTTGTTAAAAATTGTGCCCGCAAAAGCATGTATGATGCCCCAGTAACTCCAACTACTTTACCACATGTAAACCCTGAATATGCTCATATAAAACTACCCAGTGGGGTAGAGACCACCTTGAATTTGCTAGAAGTTGTATCTTTTCAACCTCCAATTGAGGAAACTCCTATACTTGATGTAGGTGAGCTGGCTAAAGACTTTGAGGCAGATGGTGAAATGAATCCCAAGTCAGTCAGTTAAGTGCCATACGTGATACACGCTTGGGCGATCATGTCTCAAAAGAGACCTGACTGACTGGGCAGAAGATTATCCCGCAGTAGGTTGCCATTGCTTTCTGCGGTAAACTGGTTGCCAACCAAAGCTATAGAACCCAATCTGTCCTGTTATTTAACTCATAGCTAGAAGGGGAGGAACTGTATTATATTATTATGTAGTAATTAGTGGGGGATCAGTTTATTACTTCATAACAATATAAGAATGATCCCCCAATTTATACCCAGTAGAAGTTTTAACTATATTTCTATTACATACAGTCAGTCAGTTAAGTGCCATACGTGATACACGCTTGGGCGATCATGTCTCAAAAGAGACATGACTGACTGGGCAGAAGATTATCCCGCAGTAGGTTGCCATTGCTTTCTGCGGTAAACTGGTTGCCAGCCAAGGTTATAGAACCCAGTCTATCCTGTTATTTAACCCATAACTGGAGGAAAGAGATGGAATACCTTTCCCAAGGGTACTTGCGCGTAAGTGAACGCAAGAAATTCAGCTGGAATCCGAACTCGCTGAATCCCAAGTAATATACCAAAATCATCAGAAGTTTGTGCCAGCCATTCTGAACAAATCAGAGACCCTGAAACTGAATCATGAAGATCAAAATGAGAAAAATTTTCTGCTCGTTTCAGAGATGATGTGTTGTAACGTGGCAAAATAAAATATTTGGAAAGGAAAGTGTTGTATTATTTAAATTAGTTTTTACTTTTACTTATTTCTTATTCCGAATGGAATAGTCCATTTCTTGCATATTCCACCCACATCTCTTGGACAGGTGAAGAGGCTCATCCCTTGTTCCCTGTTTAGGATGTGGTTTCCAGCTTTCTCTTTCCAATCTTTTCACTCCTTTTTCTTTTCTTTTTTTTTTTTCAATTGGAGTAGATAGACTAAACTATCGCCCGGTTCACACTCCACCCACGTCTGTTGGACAGGTGAAGAGGCTCATCCCTTGTTCCCTGTTTAGGATGTGGTTTCCAGCTTTCTCTTTTCCAATCTTTTCACTCCTTTTTCCACCCACATCTCTTGGACAGGTGAAGAGGCTCATCCCTTGTTCCCTGTTTAGGATGTGGTTTCCAGCTTTCTCTTTCCAATCTTTTCACTCCTTTTTCCACCCACATCTCTTGGACAGGTGAAGAGGCTCATCCCTTGTTCCCTGTTTAGGATGTGGTTTCCAGCTTTCTCTTTCCAATCTTTTCACTCCTTTTTCTTTTCTTTTTTTTTTCAATTGGAGTAGATAGACTAAACTGTCGCCCGGTTCACACTCCACCCACGTCTGTTGTACAGGTGAAGAGGTTCATCCCTTGTTCCCTGTTTAGGATGTGGTTTCCAGCTTTCTCTTTTCCAATCTTTTCACTTCTTTTTCTTTTTTTTTTTAAATTGGAGTATATAGACTAAACTATCGCCCGGTTCACACTCCACCCACGTCTCTTGGACAGGTGAAGAGGCTCATCCCTTGTTCCCTGTTTAGGATGTGGTTTCCAGCTTTCTCTTTCCAATCTTTTCACTCCTTTTTCTTTTCTTTTTTTTTTTCAATTGGAGTAGATAGACTAAACTGTCGCCCGGTTCACACTCCACCCATGTCTGTTGTACAGGTGAAGAGGTTCATCCCTTGTTCCCTGTTTAGGATGTGGTTTCCAGCTTTCTCTTTTCCAATCTTTTCACTTCTTTTTCTTTTTTTTTTTAAATTGGAGTATATAGACTAAACTATCGCCCGGTTCACACTCCACCCACGTCTCTTGGACAGGTGAAGAGGCTCATCCCTTGTTCCCTGTTTAGGATGTAGTTTCCAGCTTTCTCTTTTCCAATCTTTTCACTCTTACGTAGCCCCCTGCACATCAGTGGCGTTACCGCCTCGCTTGGGGTGACATGATTAAAAAAAAAAAAAAAAGTACGACACTCAAATAGTAGGCAGTAATTATGGCAAAGACTAACGTCTCTGTTACCGGAATTACTGTCAAGTCTAATTCCTGCCAACAACTAACATTACTAAATCTAATCCCAACCAACATCAGGTGTAAACAATTCATGATATCCAGTTTTAATAAAAGTATTTCTAAACCCCAAGAAGGTCTATTTCTGATTTCTTCTTGTGCTAACATATCAATCTGACTAAAGGCCAGATGCAGGCAATGCTTCCAGTGCATCAATATCATTTCTTTGTAGCATAGAATCAACCAGAGAGTAACAACACTGATGGTACCATAGGGAGTGAACAAAATAATGAAAACACCTTGAAATTTCAAGCAAATTTATTTCAATATGGAGTAAGACCACCTTTGACAGTAATTGTATGGAATCGACCAATACAAAGTTTCAGTTGTTTTCTGAGGGATTTCTATCCATTCTTCAGCTGAACAGTTTCCAATTCTTTCAATGATGATGGTGGAAGATATCAACTTCCCACTTGTTTTTCTAAAATGAA
Organism: Ascarosepion bandense; assembly: GCA_037127315.1. Lineage (NCBI taxonomy): Eukaryota > Metazoa > Mollusca > Cephalopoda > Sepiida > Sepiidae > Ascarosepion > Ascarosepion bandense. The sequence continues at coordinate 1,401,986 of JBBBDQ010001296.1, read as the reverse complement.
CTATAAATGTTCAGTGATGTTGAGATCTGGGGACTGTAGTGGCCAGATAAGATGTTCTACTTCACTAAAATGTTCCTTGTGCCATTTAACTACAACTTTAACAGTATGAATGGGCGCATTATCATGCTGAAAGATGGAATTTTCCTCTGAAAACATTATCCTGAACTATAAGATGAAGTTGATCACAATCACTTAAAATTCTTAAATAGTACTGGCTGTTGATTTTAATAAACTTATTTAAATACAAGGGTCATTCAATAAATAAGGTAAATTTTTCTAATACAGATAGAAGCTTACTTTTTTTTTTTTTCAACATAGTCTCCCATCATTGTCACACACTTTTCCCATCTGTGCACAAGCTTCCATATTCCCTCAGCATAAAAATCTTTAGACTGATGTCTCAGACAATCGCTCACAGCACTTTTAACTTTGTCACTTTCAAACTTCTTTAAACAATTTAGCCCACTTGTAGACATTTTTTTGGCTGAAACATGTGGCACCATACACAGTTGACATTCTTCTATGAATTTCAACTGGTTTTCACCCTTCAGCAACCAAAAACTTGATAACTGATCTCTGTTTAATCCTGGAGTATGCTTCTTGGTCGTCCATCTTTGTTAATCTCCAAAGGTCTCAAAATTTGTTTTCAATCTGCAAAAAAAATTAAATCCCTTTGAAAAAGAAAAAAAAAAAAGGCTTCTCTCTGTATTTGAAGTTCTTATACTGAAAAATTCACCTTTTTTATTGAATGGCCCTCGTAATATACGTTAAAAAGAAAAGATTTAGTAAAAAGAATTAAGTACTATTAATATAAAATCAACAAACACAAGACTCGGCAAGTTTTTGATAGTTTAATCAAATTTTTCAAATTATGCTATTATTTTGTCTACCCCTATTATTCTACTAGATGTTTTTGTTATTTTTCCCTGTACAAATTTTTTCAGCCTTTTAGGAGTAAACCCAGTAAAACTATATTTAACGATGCGAATTCTTTGTTTGCCTTTCTTTACAATATCAACGTGCTTCTTTGGAGATAGATCATTAGAAATGTCTTAACAAACTGCTTGTATTACACACATTTCCAATTCATTTCTATAGTAAAATAAATCTTGGTATATTTTTATGTATATGCTTTTAACACTTACTCTTTCACTATGTTTGCAATGATTAGCACAAAAGTTCTAACCTTTGTTCAATAAATCTTTGTTTTTATTTATTTTAGTTTTCCTCCTAAGAGATTTCAAACTGATTCTCTTCCATTTCTACCAATCATGCCACACAATGTGCGGATCCTTATCACACCAAATGCCGCCAAAGATAGGGTCATCAATAAATTTCCATCTGTAAGTATTGTCTTGGATGTGTGCTGTGGTGCAAGGGATATTAGCTCAGAATAAAAAAAAAAATAGGAGTGCCAAATTCGAATTCCATTTGAATCCCTTACATTCACTTACATGCAAATACCTTTGGGGGAAAAACATTAATCCCTCTCTCCTCCCTCCAGCTGTGAGTTAAATAGCAAGAAAGATTGGGTTCTATAGCCATGGTTGGCAATCAGTCTACTGCAGAAATGAATGGCAACCTACTGCAGGAAAATCTTCTGCCTTGTCAGTCATTGATTGAAAGAGACATGATTTCCCAAGCGTGTATCATGTTTGGTACTTGACTGAAATAAATATATATATATATATATATATATATATATATATATATATATATGAATTGAATATAGGGATTGGAATTCGACAAGATGAATAGAATAAGTAAACAAGTAGGAAGAAAGTGCATTTAATCTGACAAGTTTCACTTCAACAAGCTTCTTCAGAGATTTATTAAAGATGAATGATTTATAAAATCCAAGAGACAGTATGTTGATTGAGGTATAGCTTCATTAGTCAGATACGTGTCACGTGTGATAAAGCAATGGATTTTGAATAGAAATGTATTTCATCACTGTCATTCACACATACTAATGTTACCAACATATATACGCACTTAGTTTGTCTATGGTTTGGATGTGCTTAACACACATTATTTTCACTTATACTTGCACATTCATAATAAACATCTAAAGTTTTTATTACACATTGGCACACATGCTTAAACAGACACAAGTTTTTTCTTCTACATTTAATATTCATCGTTGCTTTATCACGCGTGACATTTATCTGACTAATGAAACTATACATTAATTAAACATATTGTCTCTTTTTTTTTTTTTAAATCATTTGTCTTTAATAAATCTCTGAAGAAGCTTGTTAAAGTGAAACGTTAAATTAAAGACACTTTTTTTGTACTTGTTCTTTACTTATTCTGTTCATATATACTTCTGAGACGAGGTGGTATTTACATTATTTGGACTGTTTTCCTCATTTTTATTGCTATGTTTACGGCATTTTGGCCGTTATATGCTCCAGAAGTGACATCCCAAATGGAACAGGAATGGAACAGGAATGCTATACCCCAGTGATTGAAATAAAGGGTTCAGTTTGAAATTCCTAGCATCTGAAAAAAGCTGGGGTGTACAACGGCCAAAAAATTGTAAACATGGCAATAAAGATGAGGACAACATATTATTGTTTACCACTTGCTTCTTAGGTTTCAACTGTACCAATCTCATCTGACTAATGAAACTGGTATTGTTAAAACCTCAGTAACATTCTTAGACATATTGTTGGCTCTACATATTCAGTACTTTTGTTTGTGCATTGAGCACTTTTTTGAACAACAATCTGTTGGTCTAACCGGTACCTTGTTTAATGTGTGCATATATACAGCCTTTGAGATTTCACTCGCTTGATCGACTTAGTCAATTAAAAACTTAATTGGGCGATTAAAGTTTATTGCTTTACTCACCCATGGTTGATTAAAAATCTCACAATGAAACGTGTCCCTTCAAATATAGAAAAAGGAAATCTGATTCCTTTTACAACCCGAAAGTATGCCACTGAAGATTCACAAGTTACTTAGAATGACCTACACTGACCTTATGGAACTCCTTGGTCTTATGCATGGCGCTTGATTTACATTGTGCAATCAAGGCAAGATCTGACAAATGGAATTTAGACTGACAAGCTTCTGTCTTGCTTTTATTGTCCAGATCACTGTAAACATTCGTTTAATTAATGCTTCCAGAGTGGAGCCAAAATGTCTCTGTTGCCCAAATTAAAGACGCTCACAGACTTTTAGAAACTCATTTGAAAAAATATTATCCTTGACTCAACATCTATATTTCCTCGCCGCTTATGAAAAGTAAAAAATGAACATTTGAAAGAAAGGAAAAAAAATATGTATATTTCTTTTAACCACGCACCGAAAAACAAATTATACAAGTAAATAATTTTTTTATAGAAAACGTTGAGAAAATCAGATTTGCTATTTTTATCATCTATGACATGGAGGTTGTAGTTAAACAGAACAAGGAAACTTTGAATTTTGGTACAGCCACTCAATTGCTAAAAAACAGCATATCATGATGTTAAAAGAGCTTTAATTTTTTAAATTCTTTCTAACACGTTTAAAATTTTAATTAAAATTTCATTTTTTTGTTTTCCGTCTGTGATTCATGCTATGTTTACGTAAGGCAACTATTAAGAAAATGAAGTCTGTTGAGTAAAATGATTTTGGGGCAAGTAAATTTTCCCTCGCTCTCGACCGCCGGTCAAGTGATTTCTTTTTCAAATCTCAAAGGCTATATATATATATATATATATATATATTGTGTGTATTTTGGCAGCATTTTTTCATTAATGCAGGTTTCATTGAATAATATAGACAAGTTTTGTCTATTAATTTTGTGTAGGATCCGTTCATACCGTCTGATATGGTAGGGATGGACTTATATTTTCAATTCAATTCTCCTTATTGTTAATAACTTAAATGTTCTATGTTTACTGTGTATTAATATTTACTCTTTGATAATGGCTTATGTGAGACGAAAGCTTAGACCCGATAAAAAAATCAACAATTACTGTGATTTTTTGTTGTCTTTCAACGACATCACCATCAAGTATATCAGACGGTATGAACGGATCCTACACAAAATTAATAGACAAAACTTGTCTATATTATTCAATGAAACCTGCATATATATATATATATATATATATATATATATTTATGGTCAATGGGTAAATTATTGCCATATTATGTTTCATTTTTGGCATGTATAATATTATTTTTGATTTTGTTGACAGCAGTATTTAGATAAAAAAAAACTGTAATGACGCAGTTCACTCTGCCAGAAATGTTTTGAAATGGACATGCTACTTCTTGGCAATCAGGACATAAGCTTCAATGTGAACATTTCAGACTGTTTGTCAATCTGAGGAAAATGAAATGGATTCGGAAAGAGTTGCATGAGTCTAATGGTGATTATGAAGGTGTTTAGAGTGATCATTAGTGATGGTGAAGTTATGCCTCCCTTCATCTTCCCATAGGGCCTTGGATTCAACACAGAGAAAATATAAACAACTATCCACGAATAAAATATGAACTGCCACACCATTGTGATAATCCGCTAGATTTAACAAAATTTAAATTATGTGATGGTCAGTCTCAGTTTAGCACATGAAAATTACGTTATGCATAAAACTCCAAGTTGTGCTACTGATGATAAAAAGAATGTATTAATATATAATTTATAACTGTTGTATTACATCAAACCCTTTTGAGAGTTCTAGATGACTTTAGCACATATTGTGTTCACAAAATTCCAGTCCATATTCATAAGGCAATAATTCACTGTTCTTCTGCTGTAATAGACTAAATATTTTTGCCAGTAAGGCAAGTCAGTTATGATTTAATAGAAGAATCTGTAATATAATCGATCCTGACTTGGCACCTCGACTTCAGTCACTTTTTCACCAGCTTGACATGGTTTCTTCCCTCTGTCTTTTCTACAAATATTTTCATGGCAAATGTACTGATGACCTTTTTTTACCTTGGTGCCTCGACCTCATGAATTTAAATGTGCTACTAGATTGGCATCTAGGTCCCACCCCATTTATCATTGAAATAGTTAAATGCAGCCACCATTTCTACTCTAACAGTTTTTCTTGCACAGGACTGACTGGGCAGAAGATAATCCTGCAGTAGGTTGCCATTGCTTTCTGTGGTAGACTGGTTGCTATCCAAGGCTATAGAACCCAGTCTGTCCTGTTATTTGACTTATAGCGAGAAGGGGAAAAGATGTATTATATTATTAAGTAGTAATTAGTGGGGGATCAGTTTATTACTTTATAACGATAGAAAACAGATCCCCACTTTATGTCCTGTATAAGTTTTAATTATGTTTCCAACTATTATATTCAGTCTGTCAGTTAAGTGCCATATGTGATACAGGCTTTGGGCGATCATGTCTTGAAAGAGACTTGACTGACTGGGCAGAAGATTATTCTGCAGTAGGTTACTATTGCTTTCTGTGGTAGATTGATTGCCAGCCTAAGCTATAGAACTCAATCTGTTCTGTTATTTAACCCATAACTGAAGGGAAGAGACAGATTAATACTTTTCCCAAGGGTATTTGTGCGTAAGTTAATGGAAGGAATTCAACTAAAATTTGAACTCCTGCACACTAGCAGAGGTTGTATTGTATGTATAAAATAATATAACGACCCAACTTTGGATTTTGATCCTGATGCAGAATTTATGGTTGTCATGATAGATAACATTTAAGCAGAATATTTGCAAGAACCTCAAACTACTTGACCCTCATACCACTTTTCTCACCACTGAATCATCCTTTTTGCAATGCAGATAAATGTGAATATTTTTCTTATCTTTTTGCAGGCCTTTCATCCAGATGCATCTCCCTATCATCAGTTGAACTTTAGTCCAAAGGTCAAGACAGCCTGTTCTGAGAATAAGACTGGACGGGTCAGGTGATGGATAATTTTGTTTATTATTATTATTTTTCTCGCACTTCTCGCCTGTGGAATTCCCTTCCATTTACTTGCTTTCCCGACAGCTACAATCTCCAAGAATTTAAATTTAAAGTCAATAGTCATCTTCTATCTCACTAACCTTCATCCTCTCTCTCATGCTCTTTTCTCCGTCCACTCCACTCTCATTAGTATTCTCATCCTTCTCTTACCCACTTCCTGATACCCCCCTATAACCTGTCACTTATTCTCATAACTTTCCTCCTATGTAACCCCCTGCAAAACAGTGGCAGTAAAATGCCTTGCTTTGGGTGATATGATCATAAAAAAGATTCTATACTCTTAAAATGTGGATATAAAGTGGGGGATCAATTATACATTACAATAAATATAAAGTGATCCCTCACTTTATGGTCAGTCATCCTTCTCTTACCAAACTTCCTGACACCCCAATAACATGTCACTCTTTCTCATAACTTTCCTCTTATGTAACCCTCTGCAAAACAGTGGCAGTAAAATGCCTTGCTTGGGGCGATATGATCATAAAAAAAATTCTATACTCTTAAAATGTGGATATAAAGTGGGGGATCAATTATACATTACAATAAATATATAAAGTGATCCCTCACTTTATGGTCAGTCATTTTTCTCTTACCTACTTCCTGACACCCCTATAACATGTCACTCTTTCTCATAACTTTCCTCTTATGTAACCCTCTGCAAAACAGTGGCAGTAAAATGCCTTGCTTGGGGCGATATGATCATAAAAAAAATTCTATACTCTTAAAATGTGGATATAAAGTGGGGGATCAATTATACATTACAATAAATATATAAAGTGATCCCTCACTTTATGGTCAGTCACCCTTCTCTTACCTACTTCCTGACACCCCTATAACATGTCACTCTTTCTCATAACTTTCCTCTTATGTAACACTCTGCAAAACAGTGGCAGTAAAATGCCTTGCTTTGGGTGATATGATCATAAAAAAAATTCTATACTCTTAAAATGTGGATATAAAGTGGGGGATCAATTATACATTACAATAAATATATAAAGTGATCCCTCACTTTATGGTCAGTCATCCTTCTCTTACCTACTTCCTGACACCCCAATAACATGTCACTCTTTCTCATAACTTTCCTCTTATGTAACCCTCTGCAAAACAGTGGCAGTAAAATGCCTTGCTTGGGGCGATATGATCATAAAAAAAATTCTATACTCTTAAAATGTGGATATAAAGTGGGGGATCAATTATACATTACAATAAATATATAAAGTGATCCCTCACTTTATGGTCAGTCATCCTTCTCTTACCTACTTCCTGACACCCCTATAACATGTCACTCTTTCTCATAACTTTCCTCTTATGTAACCCTCTGCAAAACAGTGGCAGTAAAATGCCTTGCTTGGGGCGATATGATTATAAAAAAAAACAAAAAACTTAATAGCCAGGGAAAGGCTGAACAATTTTCTAGCTCTAATGATAGGCCAAGATCAATCACTTAACCAAGATCAATCACTTAACCTCATATATGATAATAGTCACTGGCCATTCCCCTAAAGAATTTTTGAAAGTTTTCATAATTCAAAAACTACGTCTTGAACTTTGATTTGGTTTCGTCAATTCTGTACCCAATACAGTGGTGTGGCTTCCCTTTGTCTTTTCTACAAGTATTTTTGTGACTACTCCTCTGACAAGCTTTTTTCTCTGGTTATCCGACCACATGTACTTAAGCGTGCTACTAGATTGGCATTAAGGTCCCACCTGTTTACTGTTGAAGTAATTAAATGTAGCCACATCTTCTACCCTAACATTTTCTTTTTTAGCACTTTCTGTTTGTGGTCCTTCCATAATTAATATCTCCATGTATAAGATAGCACCAAGGCAAAAAAAACAAACAAACAAAAAAAAATTCCTAGCTATTATTTAAAATTAGACATTAGATAAATGATAACATATAAGCAAATATTTAATTTAGTACATATACACCATTTTAAAAATACATATGCGTGTGGAAGTTTTTATTATATATTCAAACAGCAAGGTAAGCACTAGTTTATTAATAATAAATCACAGATACGGGTGTTTATCAGCCCTGGGCATGACGGTAAACTGCATCCAGCAACAAGGCCTCTTATTGGGAGGTTGTGAGGAGCATGGAACTACCTCTTAATTACTGTTGTTCCCAGTTACAACCTGACCCGGAGTGGTAGCACCTGTTAGGGTCCCAGCTGTGGGCAAATAGTTAATCCTCAAACTGAGGTCAAAACGCTATGTCAGTATAAAAATATACTTTTATAGAAAAATATACATTTTTGAAGGAAAGATATTATCAACAATCCTTTTTTGGAGAAAAAAATTCTTCTCAGCAAAACATTTTTGAATACAAAACTAAAAGACACTTTCACTTTTCTAAAATAAAAAATAATAAAAACAAAAAAATTTCATTAAAATTTGACTAAATCAATCTTCTCACTATAACCGAACATTAAAAAAAGATGCCTTAAAACCCCCACCTCTTTGGCATTAAATAACCCACAGAGGTTGATATGCCGTTAAACAAAACTTCAAACTCAAAATCTGACTAAATCAACCTTCTCATTATAACTGAACATTAAAAAACAAAAAACCTTAAAACCTCACCTTTTTGGCATTAAACAAAACCTACAGAGGCTGATATGTCATAAACAAAAATCAAAACTCAAAATCTGACTAAATCAACCTTCTCATTATAACTGAACATTAAAAACAAAAAACCTTAAAACCTCACCTTTTTGGCATTAAATAACCCACAGAGGTTGATATGCCATTAAACAAAACTCAAACTCAAAATCTGACTAAATCAACTCTTCTCACTATAACTGAACATTAAAAAACAAAAAACCTTAAAAAAAAAAAAAAAACGCCTACCTTTTTGGCATTAAATAACCCACAGAGGTTGATATGCCGTTAAACAAAAACTCAACTCAAAATCTGACTAAATCAACCTTCTCACTATAACTGAACATTAAAAAACAAAAACCTTAAAAACCTCACCTTTTTGGCATTAAATAACCCACAGAGGTTGATATGCCGTTAAACAAAACTCAAACTCAAAATCTGACTAAATCAACCTCTCATTATAACTGAACATTAAAAAACAAAAAACCTTAAAACCTCACCTTTTTGGCATTAAATAACCCACAGAGGTTGATATGCTATTAAACAAAACTCAAACTCAAAATCTGACTAAATCAACCTTCTTCACTATAACTGAACATTAAAAAACAAAAAACCTTAAAACCCTACCTTTTTTGGCATTAAATAACCCACAGAGGCTGATATGCCGTTAAACAAAACTCAACTCAAAATCTGACTAAATCAACCTTCTCATCATAACTGAACATTAAAAAACAAAAAACCTTAAAACCTCACCTTTTTGGGCATTAAATAACTCACAGAGGTTGATATGCTTAAACAAAATCAAAACTCAAAATCTGGACTAAATCAACCTTCTCATTATAACTGAACATTAAAAAAACAAAAAACCTTAAAATCCCTATTCTTTTGGCATTAAATAACCCACAGAGGTTGATATGCCATTAAACAAAACTCAAACTCAAAATCTGACTAAATCAACCTTCTCACTATAACTGAACATTAAAAAACAAAAAACCTTAAAACCTCACCTTTTTGGCATTGTCAAATCTACAGAGGTTGATAAAGCCGTTAAACAAAACTCAAACTCAAAATCTGACTAAATCAACCTTCATTATAACTGAACATTAAAAAACAAAAAACCTTAAAACCTCACCTTTTTTATATTAAATAACCCACAGAGGTTATATGTCAGTAACAAAAAACTCAAACTCAAAATCTGACTAAATCAACTCTCATTATAACTGAACATTAAAAAACAAAAAACCTTAAACCTCACTCCTTTTTGGCATTAAATAAAATCTACAGAGGTTGATATGCCGTTAAACAAAAACTCAAACTCAAAATCTGACTAAATCAACCTTCTCATTATAACTGAACATTAAAAAACAAAAAACCTTAAAACCTCACCTTTTTACTAAATAACCCACAGAGGTTGATATGCCGTTAAACAAAACTCAAAACTCAAAATCTGACTAAATCAACCTTCTCATTATAACTGAACATTAAAAAACAAAAACCTTAAACCCACCTTTTTGGCATTAAATAACCCACAGAGGTTGATATGCTGCTAAATGAAAATCAAACTCAAAATCTGACTAAATCACAACCTTCTCATTATAACTGAACATTAAAAAACAAAAAACCTTAAACCTCACCTTTTTGGCATTAAATAACCCACAGAGGTTGATATGCCGTTAAACAAAACTCAAACTCAAAATCTGACTAAATCAACCTTCTCATTATAACCTGAACATTAAAAAACAAAAAACCTTAAAACCCCACCTTTTTGGCATTAAATACCCAAGACATATTACGTTAAACAAAACTCAAACTCAAAATCTGACTAAATCAACCTTCTCATTATAACTGGAACATTAAAAAACAAAAAACTTTAAAACCTCACCTTTTTGGCATTTAAATAAATCCACAGAGGTTGATATGCCGTTAAACAAAACCAACCAAAATCTGACTAAATCAACCTTCTCATTATAACTGAACATTAAAAAACAAAAACCTTAAAACTCTACCTTTGGCATTAAATAACCCACAGAGGTTGATATGCCGTTAAACAAAACTCAAACTCAAAATCTGACTAAATCAACCTTCTCATTATAACTGAACATTAAAAAACAAAAAACCTTAAAACCCCACCTTTTTGGCATTAAATAACCCACAGAGGTTGATATGCCGTTAAAACAAAACTCAACCTCAAAATCTGAATTTAAACTCAACCTTCTCATTATAACTGAACATTAAAAAACAAAAACCTTAAACCCTACCTTTTGGCATTAAATAACCCACAGAGGTTGATATGCCGTTAAACAAAACTCAAAACTCAAAATCTGACTAAATCAACCTTCTCATTATAACTGAACATTAAAAAACAAAAAACCTTAAAACCCCACCTTTTTGGCATTAAATAACCCACAGAGGTTGATATGCTTAAACAAAACTCAAAATCAAAATCTGACTAAATCAACCTTCTCATTATAACTGAACATTAAAAAACAAAAACCTTAAAACCTCACCTTTTTGGCATTAAATAACCCACAGAGGTTGATATGCCATTAAACAAAACTCAAACTCAAAATCTGACTAAATCAACCTTCTCACTATAACTGAACATTAAAAAACAAAAAACCTTAAAACCTCACCTTTTTGGCATTAAATAACTCACAGAGGTTGATATGCCGTTAAACAAAACTCAACCTCAAAATCTGACTAAATCAACCTTCTCATTATAACTGAACATTAAAAAACAAAAAAACCTTAAAAACCTCACCTTTTTGGCATTAAATAACCCACAGAGGTTGATATGCCGTTAAACAAACTCAAACTCAAAATCTGACTAAATCAACCTTCTCATTATAACTGAACATTAAAACAAAAAACCTTAAAACCTCACCTTTTGGCATTAAATAACCCACAGAGGTTGATATGTCAGTTAAACAAAACTCAAACTCAAAATCTGACTAAATCAACCTTCTCATTATAACTGAACATTAAACAAAAAACCTTAAAACCTCACCTTTTTGGCATTAAATAACCCACAGAGGTTGATATACGTTAAACAAAACTCAAACTCAAAATTTGACTAAATCAACCTTCTCATTATAACTGAACATTAAACAAAAAACCTTAAAACCCCACCTTTTTGGTATTAAATAACCCACAGAGGTTGATATGCCGTTAAACAAAACTCAAACTCAAAATCTGACTAAATCAACCTTCTCATTATAACTGAACATTAAAACAAAAAACCTTAAAACCTCACCTTGGCATTAAATAACCCACAGAGGTTGATATGCCGTTAAACAAAACTCAAACTCAAAATCTGACTAAATCAACCTTTCATTATAACTGAACATTAAAACAAAAAACTTAAAACTCACCTTACATTAAATAACCCACAGAAGACATATGCTTAAACAAAAACTCAACTCAAAATCTGACTAAATCAACCTTCTCATTATAACTGAACATTAAAAAACAAAAAACCTTAAACTTACCTTTTTTGGCATTAAATAACCCACAGAGGCTGATATGCCGTTAAACAAAACTCAAAACTCAAAATCTGATCAATCAACTTTCTCATTATAACTGAACATTAAAACAAAAACCTTAAAACCTCACCTTTTTGGCATTAAATAACCCACAGAGGTTGATATGCCGTTAAAATCAAAACTCAAACTCAAAATCTGACTAAATCAACCTTCTCATTATAACTGAACATTAAAAAACAAAAAACCTTAAAACCACCTTTTGGCATTAAATAACCCACAGAGGTTGATATGCCGTTAAACAAACTCAAACTCAAAATCTGACTAAATCAACCTTTCTCATTATAACTGAACATTAAAAAACAAAAAACCTTAAAACCTCACCTTTTTGGCATTAAATAACCTACAGAGGTTGATATGCCGTTAAACAAACTCAAACTCAAAATCTGACTAAATCAACCTTCTCATTATAACTGAACATTAAAAAACAAAAACCTTAAAACTCACCTTTTTGGCATTAAATAACGTACAGAGGTTGATATGCCGTTAAACAAAACTCAAACTCAAAAATCTGACTGAAATCAACCTTCATTATAACTGAACATTAAACAAAAAACCTTAAAACTCACCTTTTTGGCATTAAATAACCCACAGAGGTTGATATGTTGCAAACTCAAACTCAAAATCTGACTAAACTAACCTTTCATTGTAACTGAACATTAAAAAACAAAAAACCTTAAACTCACCTTTTGGCATTAAATAACCCACAGAGGTTGATATGCTGCTAAACAAAACTCAAACTCAAAATCTGACTAAATCAAACTCTTCTCATTATAACTGAACATTAAAAAACAAAAATCTTTAAAACTCACCTTTTACATTAAATAACCCACAGAGGTTGATATGCTGCTAAACAAAACTCAAACTCAAAATCTGACTAAATCAACCTTCTCATTATAACTGAACATTAAAAAACAAAAAACCTTAAAACCCCACCTTTTTGGCATTAAATAACCCACAGAGGTTGATATGCCGTTAAACAAAACTCAAACTCAAAATCTGACTAAATCAACCTTCTCATTATAACTGAACATTAAAAAACAAAAACCTTAAAACTTCACCTTGGCATTAAATAACTCCACAGAGGTTGATATGCCGTTAAACAAAACTCAAACTCAAAATCTGACTAAATCAACCTTCATTATAACTGAACATTAAAAAACAAAAACCTTAAAACCCCACCTTTTTGGTACAAATAACCCACAGAGGTTGATATGTCGTTAAACAAAATCCTAAATCAAAATCTGACTAAATCAACCTTCTCATTATAACTGAACATTAAAAAACAAAAAAAACCTTAAAAACTCTCACCTTTTTGGCATTAAATAACCCACAGAGGTTGATATGCCGTTAAACAAAACTCAAACTCAAAATCACCTCAATCAACCTTCTCATTATAACTGAACATTAAAAAACAAAAAAACCCAAAAACTCACCTTTTTGGCATTAAATAACCCACAGAGGTTGATATGCCGTTAAAACAAAAACTCAAACTCAAAATCTGACTAAATCAACCTTCATTATAACTGAACATTAAAAACAAAAAACCTTAAAACCTCTTTTTGGCATTAAATAACCCACAGAGGTTGATATATGTCGTTAAACAAAACTCAAACTCAAAATCTGACTAAATCAACCTTTCTCATTATAACTGAACATTAAAAAAACAAAAAACCTTAAAACCTCACCTTTTTGGCATTAAATAACCCACAGAGGTTGATATGCCGTTAAACAAACTCAAACCTAAAATCTGACTAAATCAACCTTCTCATTATAACTGAACATTAAAACAAAACCCAAAACCTCACCTTTGGCATTAAATAACCCAGAGGTTGATATGCCGTTAAACAAAACTCAAAACTCAAAATCTGACTAAATCAACCTTCTCATTATAACTGAACATTAAAAAACAAAAAACCTTAAAACTACCTTGGCATTAAATAACCTACAGAGGTTGATATGCCGTTAAACAAAACTCAAACTCAAAATCTGACTAAATCAACCTTCTCATTATAACTGGAACATTAAAAAACAAAAAACCTTAAACCTCACCTTTTTGGCATTAAATAACCCACAGAGGCTGATATGCCGTTAAACAAAACTCAAACTCAAAATCTGACTAAATCAACCTTCTCATTATAACTGAACATTAAACAAAAACCTTAAAACCTCACCTTTTTGGCATTAAATAACCCACAGAGGTTGATATGCCGTTAAACAAAACTCAAACTCAAAATCTGACTAAATCAACCTTCTCATTATAACTGAACATTAAAAAACAAAAAACCTTAAACCCCACCTTTTTGGCATTAAATAACCCACAGAGGTTGATAAGTGCCGTTAAACAAAACTCAAACTCAAAATCTGACTAAATCAACCTTCTCATTATAACTGAACATTAAAAAACAAAAACCTTAAAACCTCACCTTGGCATTATTAACCACAGAGGTTGATATGCCGTTAAACAAAACTCAAACTCAAAATCTGACTAAATCAACCTTTCTCATTATAACTGAACATTAAAAAACAAAAAACCTTAAAACCTCACCTTTTTGGCATTAAATAACCCACAGAGGTTGATATGCCGTTAAACAAAACTCAAACTCAAAATCTGACTAAATCAACCTTCCTGGCCATAACTGAACATTAAAAAAACAAAACCTTTAAACCCCACCTTTTGGCATTAAATAACCCACAGAGGTTGATATGCCGTTAAACAAAACTAAAAAAAAAAAAAACAAGTGTTCATGTTTGTCTGTGCAAGTGTGTATATCCATATATATATATATATATATATATATATAGATGTGTGTGTGTGAGTACATATACAAATATAGGCCTATTTATACAAATTCAAACAATAAGAAAAAAAGAAACTGGAGAAATGGTTGGTACCCTTTACCACCCCAGCAAGTACCTGACCCCCTCTTCCTATCCTCCACCTTTACTAAGACCAGATCAGACCAAAAATGGGGTACTGCTGCCATATATTGGAAGGAGCTGCTCATTTTTTTATTTTTTTATTTTACTCTTGATAGACAAAAATTTTTTGTCTCAATTTCTGGAATGAGCAGTTATTTATACTTGAAGTAATGTCCTTATTTTTCTAACCAACATCTATAACCTCATGAACACATACTCCAATGGATACAGACATTGATTAGTTCCTGTGACTTAACCCAGAGAGTTGTGAGTTCAGTACCAGGCTACAACAATAGTGAATAAGTAACTTGCAGGGTTAGAGGGAGATAATTCATAATTTCCAATTGAGGCTTTCCGCAAGGAATGGAATTCATATACCCCAGTGATCGTAATAAAGGGTTCAGTTCGAAATTCCTAGCACCTGAAGAAGGCCGGAGCGTACAACGGCCGAAACGTCATACAAATGGCAAAAAAAAGATGAGGACAATAGTCCGAATAATCTCATCTGGTTCTTTCATAGTACTGTTCACTTATTGAGTTATAGCGAAGAAAACGGCGACTTACCTCGTCAAACCAAGTGACAGCGCGTCGCGTTAATACTACGACGTAAAATGCGGCGAAAAAGAAAATTACATACTCAAAACAAGTCCGCCGCAGGAGTCGCTATGGGAGTGTATGCAAATCTTTGGCGTCCTCTCTGTGTTGTCGGCCAATGGAAAAAATTGATCGGCCGATAAAAGCAGTCATTCTCGAAGCGAAGAGGAGGTTTAAGTGGTTAGGTGGATAGCAGTTGGTGAGATTGGACCGGCGAGTTGAATTGTCAGCATTTTTTTTTCTGGCCCGAAATTCAAGCAATTTGCAAGAGAATATTTCCTACAAGCTATTTCGGCATTATGACGGACAAGACTTTTGACGTGAAGTTGATACCAGAGTTTGATGGTTCGGTAACCGGACCGGCAGTTACTGAATGGATTGAGAAGGCAGAACTTGTTTGTGACCTGTGTGGAATAAAAAAGGTTGAACGTGTTCTTCCTCTGAGGTTGACGGGCGGAGCATTTGCTGTTTATCAACAACTAAACTCGGAGCAAAAGTCAGATGTCAAGCAAATAAAACAAGCCCTGCAGATTGCCTTTGCACCAGATCGTTTCTTGGCTTACGAGCAGTTCGTGGAACGCCGACTGCGCCCAGACGAATCCATCGACGTGTTTTTAGCCGACTTGAAGAAGCTAGCGTGTCTCTTTGGCAGAATATCTGAGCAAGGACTTGCATGTGCGTTCATAGCAGGATTACCAGTGCACGTCAAACAACTACTGCGCGCGTCTTCCAGAATGGGACTGTCTGTTGCGCCGCTATTAAAATAGAAGAACCTGATTTCTGTGCCGAATTCAACCCAAACCGAAAGATATGGGTCGCATCATGGAAGTGGTCTGATGGTCGATCACCGGAGAGTTTGCGAAATCGGATACCCGAGTACCCTATACCAATGGCAATTAAGGAAGAATACGATCGGGAGCTGCAGACCTGGCTTGACAACGGTTGGTTGCAGCCTTATCCTGAAAAAGAACTAGGTCCTCCAAAAGGACTAATTCCGTTGATGGCGGTTGTGCAGAAAAACAAAAATAAAGTGTGGCCAGTATTAGACTACCGAGAGCTGAACGAGTGTCTCGACGCACACACAGCCAATGCTGACGTATGTGCACAAAAACTGAGGGAGTGGCGTAAAAAAAAAGGACCGGATGTCGATATACTTGACCTACAGCAGGCCTATCTGCAAGTTCATATCCATAAGTCACTTTGGCCCTTTCAAACTGTAATCTTCAAGGGGCGAAGGTATTGCTTGACCCGAATGGGTTTTGGGTTGAATGTTGCACCAGCCATAATGAAGGCCATCGCTTGGGAATGGATATTACGCATTACGGTGGACAACACTACCTTACATTAATTGATTGTGGCCCCAGTCGATTTGTGATATGGCGACGCTTGCCTCAACAAGACTCGAGAAGCATCAACCGACAGTTGGAAAGTATTTTTTTGAACGAGGCCCACCATCAGAAATACTAACCGACAATGACACTGCATTTCGCAGGAAGTCCTTTAAAGATTTCTTGGATGAATGGGGAGTCCAACTTCGTTTCCGTTGCGCTTATGTTCCAGCAGGAAACGGTATAGTGGAAAGATCTCATCGGAGCATAAAGAGAATTGCAGCAAGAAAGCAATGTTCGATAATGGAGGCCGTATACTGGCATAATATTAGGCTGAAGGATGATGTATCGTCTACTAATGCGCCTGCCAATATGATTCACCGTTACCAGCTGAAAGTGAAGGGAATTACTGCTACATTACCACCTGATCGCTGTGAGGATCATAGTATATACAATATTGGGACAGAGTATGGGTGAAAACTCCCCATGGCTGGTGCACCTCCAGGTATCAAGTTGTTCGCGTAACGGACATCGTAAGTCCGCAAACAATAATAGTTGTCGGGATGCCACGGCACGTAAAAGATCTTCGTCTTTTCGTTGGTTCTGATGCATCGTCGAGCGAATCCGATGATGATTCATCGTCTGACAGCGATCGAATAATCGAAATCTGCGAATCCAATGCTTCTACAGACCCCTCGAGTCCAGAAACTCGAGATACATCTAATGACTCCTCAGGAGAAGACTCTCCGACACGAGTAGAGGAAATCATCCCATTACGACGAAGCACCAGGATAAAAAGACCTGCTCCAAGCTGTTCGTTTTGTGATAATGAGATCATAGGGGGGGTATAGTGAAGAAAACGGCGAGTTACCTCGTCAAACCAAGCGACAGCGCGTCGCGTTAATACTACGACGTAAAATGCGGCGAAAAAGAAAATTACATACCCAAAACAAGTCCACTGCAGGAGTCGCTATGGGAGTGTATGCAAATCTTTGGCGTCCTCTCTCTGTTGTCGGCCAATGGAAAAAATTGATCGGCCGATAAAAGCAATCGTTCTCGAAGCGAATAGGAGGTTTAACTGGTTAGGTGGATAGCAGTTGGCGAGATTGGACCGGTGAGTTGAATTGTCAGCATTTTTCTTTTTCTGGCCTGAAATTCAAGTAATTTGCAAGAGAATATTTCCTACATGAGTCTGTTTGCATTACCTAGCCCTCAGGTTGGACTCATGGTAGTAATCAATAACCACTAATCTATTTTTTTCATGTTTGTTTGTTTTTGAGGCTTAACGACCTATCAATCCTTATGGGATCATTTAAGGTTATAATCAATGATTTTGGGTAAGGTTATTTTTTATTGTTAAAACATTTTTCTTTTCACGATTCATTGGGATTTGTTTTTAAGAGCAGGGTCCGTAAGTCCTACCCTTGTTATTTAACCCATAACTGGAGGGAATGGACGGATTAATACCTTTCCCAAGGGTACCAGTGCTTAAGTGAATGCAGGGTATTCAACTGGAATTCGAACTTGGCTCCCCGATTTCTCTTTCCGAGCCGATATCCACTGCACCACAATGCACATCCGTCACTAGACGCTTAAAGCACCTGGTATTCCCAAGCGGTCACCCATCTAAGTACTGACCAGGCTCAATGTTGCTTAACTTCGGTGATCGAGCGAGAATCGGTGTATTCAACGTGATAGGCTGTAAGCCCATTTTTTTTCATGAGACAATCCCTAATTTAGAATTTGGAACTTTAAACCTAAGCTGCCTGCTGCTGACATTTTGCATGGTGTTGCGAGCATCGGATAATTCCTTTCTTTAGACTTTATGAATGCTTGGAATTCAATTTGGCGTGTGATGTATGGACGTCTTGAACCCAATTGCAGTGTGAGTTTAACTATATCCAGAAATGCTAACTAATTTTTGTTTTCATCTATCATTGTGAACTGGTTTGAAGAGCTTATGGAGTTCACATGGTCGACCAGGGTTTGTACAGCTTTTTGTAGAAGCCAGAGTATGAAGGCCTCATCTCTGTATCCTAGCCATACTATTAGCTTCAATGGTGACAAACCTTCCTCCTACTGATATATACTATTCACCTGTACATTGAATACTGTTGGCATATCTGGTTGGGGGCTCTTGCTATTCGTCTTGGGGTTCTCTATAAAATTCAAAGGAGAATCTGCAATGTAATCAATCTTGACTTGGCGGCCCACCTCAATCATTTGCTCATCGACGTGATGTGGCTTCCCTCGGTCTTTTCTACATGGACATTCATAGCTACTGCTCTGACAAACTTCTTTTCCTGGTTACCTGACCACATGTATTCATGTGTGCTGTTAGATTGGCATCAAGGACTCACCCGTTTACTGTCAAAATAGTTAAATGTAACACTCTTCTATTCTGACAGTTTCTTTACTCGCACTTCCAGTTTGTGGATTCCCCTTCAGTTTGCTTGCTTCCCTTCTATCTACCACATCTTCTATCCTAACATTTTCTTTTCTAGCACTTCCCATTTGTGGAACTCTTTCATTTGCTTGCTTCCTTTTTCTCTATCAAGTCCACTGATCTGTGTCTTTTTTTTTTCTTTAGCTTACGAATTTCCAAGGCTGTGATTGTTGGTGACATTTCTGTCGGAAAAACCTGCCTTGTCAACAGGTAAATGCTTGACTTTGAAAATTTCTTGGATAAGATAAATATCGTTTTTTTTTTCTTTTTTTTTTAAGCAGGCCCAATAAATCAACGTGGCAGATGTGCGTTGTGGTGCATTGGATATCGGCTCGGAACGAGAAATTGGGGAGCCGAGTTTGAATTCCAGCCAAATTCACTGCATTCACTTATGCGCAAATACCCTTGGGAAAAGTATTAATTCGTCTCTTCCCTCCAGTTATGGGTTAAATAACAGGACAGATTGGGTTCTATAGCCTTGGTTGGCAACCAGTCTACTGCAGGAAGCAATAGCAACCTACTGCAGGATAATCTTCTGCCTAGTCAGTCATGTCTCTTTCGAGACATGATCACCCAAGCGTGTATCACGTATGGCACTTAACTGACTGACATTACTTTTTATGTTCAGATGTGCTGGCAATAGGAGTGGTGTGTATTGTGTCAAATCATAACCAGGAGAACACGATTTGATGCCAATAGGTTTGACACTTGTAACGAAAAATAAGGCAAATTGCCACAAATTTCCAAAGCCGCATGTCCAAATAGTTGCAAATCCATTTTCACAGCAGTTGACTTTCTCTCTCTCATCTCTTATTCCGTCTCACTGGCTTTTTATGCCTTCAAAGGCAGGTATGCTAGCCTGTAGGCAGTACATCCATGTTATTCCATCAAACCTCGTAGGTAACACATCTGGGTTTTCCCATTAACCATTTTCTGTCATATCATCTGTCAAAATGGATATGATCCTGCCCCAGTTTTTCTTTGTATCATGGAGCCAATGTCAGCGGCATTTGCCCCGCCCCCAAGCTGTTTAGAAGGTAAGCGGATTTGTTCTGCAGTACTATACTATAAATCTTAAAATCTG
This sequence comes from Ascarosepion bandense, assembly GCA_037127315.1. Lineage (NCBI taxonomy): Eukaryota > Metazoa > Mollusca > Cephalopoda > Sepiida > Sepiidae > Ascarosepion > Ascarosepion bandense. The sequence goes on along the minus strand of JBBBDQ010001296.1, from coordinate 1,381,525 downwards.
GAGTATTTTCGCTTCATCCTTTTCTGTTACGAGGATGCATTTATATATAAAAATGATATTAATAATGTATAAAAAAATTATATAGTAATGGATTCTATTGAGTCCTAAGTGTTATTCCAAAAAAATTTTAATTCATGAAGTAGTCATAAAAATAAGGAAATTAGAAATAGAACGTTAGGAAAGTACTAGAATGATCGAGAATGTTCCAGTAAAATCAAGAGAATTCAAAAGGTTCTAGAAATATGCAAATTAGGTGTTAGCCCCCTATAAAAATAGGTTTTGGGCAGAGAACAGTCAGTTGTTACTAGGGTTTGCTGATGTTATCAACTCCGGTTTTGATTCAAGGATTTATATCCAGCCGAAAGAAGCTATAAGAAAAGTTGCCGACCAACTTAAACCTGAAAGAGAACCTCATTGAACTAAATGGGTAAATAGATATTTTTGACTCTTTCATTGACCAAACTAATAATTATTCTTTATATACACATTTGAGGATTTCCAAAAGGCATATCACTTCTTTGCCAACTGGGTAAAGATATTTGATACCTTACCTTCCCCTTCTCTCGTAACACTTGCCAGTAGTAAACTCTATGTCTCTTGTTTTGAATGCAACAAAAATTGTATATTTGTAAATATTTAATTGGTGTGTTTTTGTAAATTAAATGTTTGTCTCTGATTTATCTCTGAGTTTTGGTCAATCCTTTTTTTGTCATATTTTTTTTTTTTTACACTTAACACACGTAACATTCTCAAAATCACATTTTACATTGTAGTGACACCCCCACAACCCTTAATAAATTTAAACCAAAACATAATTCAGCTCATAGAGGTTGCTTACAGTACCCAATTTTTCTATATATCATAGATAAAAGTCAACGAAGGCCGAGGGTGGTTGACAGATATATCTGGCCTTAGGTAAAAGTCTACGAAGGCCAAGGGTGGTTGACAGATATATCTGGCCTTAGGTAAAAGTCTACGAAGGCCAAGGGTGGTTGACAGATATATCTGGACTTAGGTAAAAGTCTACGAAGGCCAAGGGTGGTTGACAGATATATCTGGACTTAGGTAAAAGTCTACGAAGGCCAAGGGTGGTTGACAGATATATCGGACGATAAAATCTAGAAGGCCAAGGGTGGTTACGATACTGGCCTTAGGTAAAAGTCAACAAAGGCCGAAAGTGGTTGACAGATATATCTGGCCATAGATGATATCGACAAACTGCAATGGAAAAAACAAGTAGTGTAGGAGTTTTAATGTTAAGAATTTTTAACTGAATATACAAAGACTAGCTAACGACTTCTGACGACTCCTTATGTGCAAACTCTCTCTGACTACTTCCCTGCTCTACACAACTGTCCCCATTGAAGAATAAAAATATAAGATAGATAATATTTCTTGTTGGTACATATCCAGCGGTAGTATGTAACAACAGTATTAATGAAGATTTTAAAATCTTTGTGGTATGTTTTGGGGGTGAGGTGTTGGGAGTGAAGTGGATTTAGATGAGAAAAAAGTACAATTGATT